>PVJX010030893.1:0-21674 GCA_004027295.1 Dolichotis patagonum
TTCCCTGTCACGTACAGCAATGTTTTCTCATCTTTGACTTTCAGTCCATAAACCCTCTTTCAGGTTAAAAATATATCTAATATACAACATCTTGATGTACACTATCTCCTGATCCACTCTGCCTGTGTTTCATTTTATTAGTATATGAAGGCCATCCATGTTAACGATTATCTGCCTCATCTTGGGCATGCTATTTTTCTGCCATTGGTTGTCTACTTTTCCCCTTCATTCCATTGTCTGCCCCACTCATTGAGTCCCCTCTGTCACTGTTCTTGAAACCATGGTCTTTGTTTTCCTCTCTTTCTCTCTAGAATGTCCATCAGTATTTTTTGTAGGGTTGGACTGATGGTCATGAACTCCCCCAGTTCCTCTTTGTCATGGAAGCATCTTGTTTCTCCATTAATTTTGAGAGATAGTTTGCAGGGTACATCAATCTGGCTTGGAGGTTGTTTTCTTTCAGGGCTTGGAATACTTCACTCCAAGCTCTTCTTGATTTGATGGTTTGTGTCGAGAAGTCTGTCATGATTCTGATGGGTTTTCCTTTATAGGTGATTTGTTTCTTTTCTCTGACAGCTTTTATTATTCTGTTCCTGTGTTGAATTTCTGGGATCTTGCTTATTATATGTCTAGGTGTAGATCTATTTTGGTTACAGCTGGTTGGAGTTCTGTATGCCTCATATATCTGAATATCATTTCCTTTTTCTATACTTGGGAAGTTTTCTTTAATTACTTCTGTAAATAGCCTTTATATTTCATTTGTGTTTACCCCTGATTCTTCACTCACATTTTTTATTCTTAAGTTATAGATCCTTTTTTCATCTTCTAGGCTTTGTATTGTTATTTCCTGGTTTCCTGTTGTTTTTTAAGAAATCTTTCCTTTTGCGATTACATGTTGCAAACCTGTCTTCAAGGTTTGATAGTCTATCTTTAGTTTCTTTCAAGCAGTTTTGCCAGCTTTCAATGGAGTTTTTAATTTCCTGGTAATCCCTTTGAATCTGTTTCATGTGTCCTAGATTTTTTATACTCTTTATTAAAGGTTTCTCTCCTTTTTCTGTGCTCCTCCATTCTTCCATCTCTGTCTTCTTAAAAGGTACTTAGCATTTCTTTTATTATTTTTCTTATATCTTCCTTTACTTGTATTAGTATTTCTGTTTTGAGTTCTTTTATAATGTCATGAAGACAATTCTTTATGTCAAATGCTGATTTTTTAGAAACCACAGATGTGCCAACCCTGATCTCTTCTGTATTTACCTCTCCTGGGCCAGTACCATTTGGGTTGGAGGCTGGTGACTTCCTTTTGTTTCTTCCTCTCATCATGTTTCTGGTTTCTTCCAGACACGTGGATAATGGGGGTCCCTGGCACTTCCATATTGGCTTTGATTATTTTGAAACATACTGGCTAGGGATTGGTGCTCTCCCCAGTCTGCTGATGACCACTGAAGTACAAGCAGGTGATGGGCAGGCTGACTCCTCCCTTCTGAGCTGGTCAACCAGAGGCAGTCTTCACCACATTAGTGTGCGGTACAGACAGGGCCAGTTAGGGATAGTTTCAGGGAGACCTCGTCCTTGGCTATTGGATCATGCACAGGGGTGGGACCCAGTCCAAGAAATTCTCACCAATCTGCTCTCTGCTAGGAGCAGCTGACTGAAGCCACTGCAGTTCTGGATCTGGGCTTATCCTTCCTGACTCCAAAATTTAGTCCAGCCAATCAACACTCCTGTGGGAGGACTCAGTCCCCCACACTCACCACAATACAGTGCAGATCTCCAGTCCACCGCTCCCCTCCATGACCTCATCCTCCTGCCGAGGCTCTCAGGCTTGCCAACCCGCAACTTCACCATAACTGTGCATCTTTGGATACCAGCAGCATTTTGTCAACAGTGGGACCGGCTCTGGTGAGAGCACATCTAGCTATAGCTTCCCATCCACATTTCTCTTTTCTTTTTTTTTTTTCCTTTTTTTCCCCCTTTGTTTTCTTCCTGGATGGAGAGGATCAACCTACTTCCATCTGGTCTTCTCCAGGATATTTTATTCTAGCATCTGAGCTGTTTATCTCAGAGAGGCTCTTTATTTTTCTGCTAATTGATCCACTATCTTTCCACCTTCCTCCTCTCAGCTTTCTTGAAGTCAACTTTTTAAAATTGCATGTCTGAGTTAGATCATTCACTATTTGCCTTTCTGTGCCTGACTTCACTGACATCAACACTCTTCATTTTCATCCTTGTTACAGTAAACAATGGGGTTTCATTTTCTTTAACATCTGAACATTATTCCAGTAAGCATCTGTACCAAATTTTTCTTTATTCATTTGTCAGGTGAAGAACATATTTATCATTTCCATTTCTTGACAAGTTTTTGCTAATGTCTAATTTGCTGAGATGTTTTACTTTTTTGGTGAATTTTTTTGAATTATGTCTAATTTTTAGCATCTATTCAGATATGATTTTATTATATAGTCAAATATGGTGACTAATTGGTAAATGTTAATATGAAGTTCTAAATAGATATATTGTATTTGGTCTTGGTGTATTATCATGCTGTTATTGAAATTTTCTCAGTAACATTTTATCAAGGATTTTTAAAAGTTAGTGTTTCATTAGTACATTTGTCTTTATTTCTGATTTCTTTGTGTGTGTGTGTGTGTGTGTGTGTGTGTAGGGGGTTTGCTTTGGTTTTGGTTTTTGGTTTTTGGTTCCTTTGAGACAAACTGCCTTGAATTTGCTATGGAGATCAAGCTGATGTCGAAATCCTGGTGATCTTCCTGCCTCAGCCTCCTGAGCAATGAGATTCCAGATGCATCCTAACGTGACCAGTTTGATTCCTCTGAATTACTGACATATTATCAGTCTATTTACTAACCTAATAAAAATGAATTGGTAAGTGTTTCATCTAAATCTATTTTCTAAAAAAGTTTTGAGCTAGCATTATTTATTTGTTATATCACTGATAGAATATGACTTAGTTTGAGTTTTTTTTTTGTTTTGTGCTCCCTTTAATGACTTTTAAGATTAAATTCATTTATTTAAATAGTACAGGGCTACTGAGACATATACTTTCTATCTTTTCCTGAAATTTTCTGGTGTTGTATGCTCATCAAGAATTCTTCTGTTTGATGGAACTTACAAATTTTGGCATGTTATTCTTCATGTTCTTTTAATAACATTCAACATTTGACATGATAAGTACTTCCTGTAGGATGCCATGATATTCTCTTGCTTTTCTGAATTTTGTAATTTGTGTTTCAGCTATTTTAAATTAATTCAATCAGAGGCTAATTATTTTTTATTGACCTTGAAAACATTTTCTGATCATATTTTCTATTTGTTTATTATTTTCATTATTTATATCCCATACTCATCTTGATTTTAATTTTTTATCTTCTTACTTAAGGTAGAAATTTGTGTCATTAAAATCTTAATTTTAAGATTTTCCTTCTTTTATAATGTATATACTTAACATTGTAAACTTATCCTTTTCCAATGATTTTATATTTTTGTTATAAAATATTTCTAAATGCTGAGGTTTCTTCTTTTGGCAATATCTTTTTCAGAATCATGTTTATAATTTTTAAATAATTGCAGTTTTCCTAGTTTCTCTATGACTATTGATTTCTAATTTAATTCCCTTGTGTTATAAGAACACGGTCTTTTTTAAGCTTATTTTTTATGGGCCATGGTATCATTTATCTGTCTGGAAAATATCCCACACAGATTCAAAAACATTTTGTAATTTATACTTAAAAATAAAAATTGGATCAATAAGCAAGAAGAGTAGACTACACAGGAATTTTGGATAAGAACAACTGCACATAAATTTAGCACAACTTCAAATAAATATGCAATCATTTATAATCAAGAAAAAGTAATTTTTGCTTACCATCAAAAGACATTATTATATTTATTAGGTTTGCCTAACTTGCGGTATTGGAAAAATGTGAAACAATTATAAATACTCATGCCATACTGATGAAGTGGTAATTGATATAATTACAGTTTCACCATGCATGTAGCCTACATCTTGTTATTTGCCCTGCAAAATATATATGCATATATTATGTGAAAGTGTTCCCTTTTAACTGAGGAATATATGAAAGATGACTCAAATCAACATTTCTACCTGAGACAGTGAATTAAAAACAATTATCATTATCTACAAAAACATTTATAAAGAAATATACTGGATTCACTCAATAGAATATATTCAAATGAACATAAAAATGAACATACATCAGCATAGATGAATCTTAGAAATAAAATTATAAGTTAATGAGAAGACTGGAGGAAAATAGAAACCTAATTATTTTAACAACTTAAGAGAAAATATGAAATTAAATAGTTCTTGGAAATTATGGTATATGGAGTACATATCAGTAAAAAAAGTAAAATAATGATAAATGAGTTCAGTGTGGTGTCACGTGTCTGTAGTATCAGCACACAAGAGGCTGAGACAGGAGGGTCACAGTATTGATTGATTGTATGAAGAATAAGTGTCGCCAGTTACTTTATGCTTGGGTCTGGTCACTACAGCTACCTTTTTGTGTTTATGAGTTCAGCTTGAGCTACATAGTGAAGTCAAAGCTAAACTGAACTACACAGTGAGACCTGTCTCAAAAAAAAAAAAAAAGAAGATGGAGATAAAAATAAAATTCAAGTTATACATCATTTCTAGAATACAAGACAGCAAAAATGAGAAAAGTATTTAAAGATGTCTTTACAGGTCTTAGTAATATTGTTTCCCAGAGTTCATAGCTACTCTATCTACTACTATGTAAAAATTTTTTACACCATTATTTTTTACACTTCAAATATTGCATAATGAAGTGAAACATGCTCTGAGTTACTGCTAAAATAGAATGGCTGGAATGTAAAACCAGATATCAACTTCCAACACAACTTTATTTCCTCTGTTCTGGTTTATCACAATGTAAACAAGATTTCAAAATTATATATATAACTTTATTGAACTGAGAATCATGCCAAATAGTTTTTCAATCAAGCATTTACCCATATTTTGAGTATTTGAATATATTTGACAAGTCAACATAGCAGCAAATATTAAATTTCAACTAAACCATGATTTGAATCAACATAAAGCCATGTTAAAGAAAAAGAGCACTGTACTGGAAGTTAAACATTATTTCTAGACTTACACAGTCATATCTTCCCCATTCTCCTTTTGTCTTTGAGATAACCATGAAAATATTATAAAAAGGAATAGATACTTCATATGTAACGGTTTCAATACTGTTGCTGATTTCATAAAATCACTAATTTCCTAATTTAATAGTTCACAAATTATCTCATATTTTATTAGTTCCCCAATTCCAAATAGTAAATCAAGATCTGAAATTTACTTGTTGGAATTATTATTATAAACAGTAAAGTTTTAAATTCAAGGCAAATTATAACTGTTCAATTTCTTATAATGTCAGTTATGAATTTGTTGTTTCTTACCTCAAAGCTCATTCCTTCACCATTACTACAATTGGACAATTTAAGCATCTCTTCTTTTTTTGAAACATTTCTTCTTTACAGTTAGAAAATATTAAGTTTCCTTGGTAAAGAACCCTAGACAGCCATTTCAGGAAAAGTGGGTTTTCCTCTTTGTTCTGGCTCTCTCAGTTTTTATTTTAATTCATGCCACCTTCGTGTTCATTGAGGTAGCTGTGTGAAGACTTCCAGTGGGATTTTGATTGATTGTATGAAGAATAAGTGTCACCAGTTACTTTATGCTTGGGTCTGGTCACTACAGCTACCTTTTTGTGTTTATGGGACATAAACACTAGATACTCTAGTCCTCGTGGGTACACTGGTACTCTAAGTCCCTCTGTATGACTCCTCACTAGCATATGTCACCTGCACCCAGATGGTAGTTCTTAGCTTTCCTGAAAAACCTACCATAGATAAACTGTTTTCTGCTTTACCCCTAGGGGGATGAAGCCACATCATATGCAACTACCTCTGAACCACAGCCTGGAGGAGGGTACTACTTCTCATATTTGTTCTTCCTTGGATACTTCTTTAGTTCTACAAAATTGCTTGAATTTCTCTTTGTAGATTTGTAGCTACTATATCACTTCTTAATAGTCACTTCTTTTGCAATTTCTTTGTTTTAATTACAGTGTGATTTCTAGCTACAGATTGAACACAGACTAAAATATTTACCAATAGAATTATTATCTCCATCTCATTTCAGTTTCAAAACATTTCTGTATTCACACAGCATACATTTCATTCACTTAATATTATTCAGTTGCTACTAAGTAATTCGCAGCAAAACTTCTAAAGGTTGAGCCACTTAGGGGATATTGGATACTAACAACTGCTACATACAGAGGAGAAAGGCTAAATTTCACTATTGGGGCATTGGTGGTTTTAAAAAAATGACCCCATAAAATGTTTTGAACACATCAACAATCCTCTTAGGACCTCTTAGGACCATATCAGCAAAATAAATAATTACAGAGTATTTTGGGGAAAAGGAAGCTATTTACCTATTTATCATACATATCTTGCTGGGGATTTAGCTCAGCGGCGTAAGCACCTGCCTGCAAGTGCAAGGTCATGAGTTTGATCCCTGGTAACAAAAGACAAAAAACAAATCATATGTATTTATAAAATTTCTGAAAGAATTATAAAATTGTCAAGTGGGAAAGAGAATCACTCAAGCTTATATCAGTGCACAGGGGAAGGCTGGGTGAAGGATATTAAGACACTAGAATGTCCATACAAGGCCCTTTTCAGGCTCAGGATAACTGAATGCCTTTTATGTGCATAATTATGTAGGAGAATTTCTTTGAAGAAAATCCTAGGATGATGGATTTATAATTTACACTGTGCTACTGTAAGTGAGATTATAACAGCATCCTGTTGTAATTTTTCTGTATGGTCATCTTTATTACTCATGAAGCCCTGAACTTGGTAAATTTAGACCATTTTCTACCACTTGAAAACCAATTAAAAAGTCCTGTATATTTTCCTCCATAAGCCATTTGCAAAGAACGCTGTCTGAGAGGGTGTTTTATAGGAATTTGGAGTAGACTACCTTTTATTTAAAAACATAAATTCTCTGAAAGATCAAATATATCCTCAGGAAAAATTCAGTGCTAAACTTCCTTTAAAATCGCTGCAGTTGACTAGAAATGACATTTAAACTAAAGGCCCAGAGAGATTTGACAATGCTCTCTCCAAAGCGCTGTGATACGAACTCCTTTAGTTCCATGAATTTTATATGAGCAGCATTTTTTTCCCTGAGACTGACAGTTGGAGATAGAGTCTATTATTACTAAAAAGTAAAAGCATGTCCTGTTAGCATAAAATGAAAAGCCTAGCCATTAGTAGTAGGTACTTTTTTTCCCTTTTCCATCTGTCTTAAGATATAAACCCTCAAGGTAAATATGCCTAGAATGTAAACAAATTTGTTTCCATAACAAATGTTACTTATAATAGGATGCAATATCAGCGATTCACCTAGTTCATTTTCAAGTACTTAACCTATTCTGAAAATCAGTTTTCCAAGTACCATTCTAGTTACAAATGAAATAACACTAGAACTATTCTGAACTCATCATATTTTTCATGTGCTTCTGTAGTTAATAACCTTTCACATGCCTTATAGTTCAGAAAGATGGAATTCACCAAGCACAAGGATGAAAGTACATATACTATATTCAGGATATCTAAAGTGTGAATCTCAATGTTCAAAAGAGATTTTTATTTAGCAATGTGGATTTTTTCCCATTCAAACTGACTAGAACAATTTTCTGTTAATTAATAACAATAGTCAGAGAGATATCCTTTTGGTTTAAGACTACATGATCTATTCCATAGTAATCTTTTTGCCATAAAGGTATCCAGAGTAAAAATACATACTCCAGATAATAAAACAACAGGAGTTGTCCTCATTTGGAGAATGTTTATTCAATGCTTAAGTATTGTTTTTTGGAGATTTAATTTTTATGTTATATACAAGAACTCTTTTTATATTGGAGGGTTCAAAAGTTTAAACCAAACATATTCATAGCTTCTATTTTTGTGTGACAGAATTTATTTGTTTTCATGCTTTGCATTGTATATTGTTTAAGATAAATTTGTATTTTGTCATATGAATTATACAAAACTAATTTTTCTTCTTTGTTTAAAAGTTAAGGATGTGATGAATGTAGAAGTGTGTATAATTAAATGTCATTTCCTGATATTTTCTTCAAGAAGATATATAAATTAATAATTAAATTCCAGAATTTTATAGGCAGTGGATCTATAACTTTATCTTAAGCGTTCCTAGTAACAGTAAAGTTATTCCGTTGGTCAGTAACACTGGGAAATCTTTTTGAGGATTTTTAAATGTTTCTTACTGCTGGGGGTGGGTGGGTGATACATGCCTATAATCCCAGAACTCAAGAGGCAAGAGGATTGCCATGAGTTTGAGGCCAGCCTGGGCTACATAAGTGACTTGAAGGCTATCCTACACTATGTAGTGAGACCATGTCACCAAAAATCATGTATTTTTTTAGAAACAAACACTATCATAACAGAAATATGCAACAATTAAAATAGCATATTCTGTTAACAGGCTAATGTCATTTAGTTCTCAATTTTAAAAATGAACCTAAAATTTATTTTTTTAAAAAAAATTTTATTTAAGGAGAAAAAAATACTGAACAAAACAAAACAGAATAAAGGATAGCAACAAGACAGAATTCCAAGGAAAAAAGGAAAAACCAACAACAACAACAACAAAAACCACTAAGAAATCATTACTTGACAAATTACATACTGACTTCTTGGAAATAGTTGTTCAAATAACAAAATTAAAACACGCAAAGTAGACATTCAAACAGTGAGACTGTTAACAGTCCTGCTCCACGATCTGACAAAAACAGCAATATGGTCATACATCTTACACACTCAAACACACATGCAATTATATCAAAATGATAAAATTAAACAAAACAAAAAAGAACAATGCAGGTCACAAGAAAGCAATGTAATAGACATAAATTTCAAAGTTAGACAATCAGAGATATTCGTTCTCTATCATACAGGCTCGTGTTTTCTTCCAAATAGTTGTCCATATTGTCACATACAGGGAATTCACATGAAACAACATAATATGGAACTGATCTGAACAGGATGATGAAGGCATTTCAGGTCTTCAAGACCAGACAATATGGAAGCCAACAATGGCTGTCATAGTGTCTCTCATTCTCTTCAAAACATCTGTCCATACCTTCATGTGTGTTGAACTTAAACAAAACAAAACAAGCTAAAATCAGTTTGAACAAAGAATGATAGTATTGCTGGATTTCACATCATGACATTATGGATTCAGTACTGGGTACTGTAGTGTCTTTTTTTCTTCAAAGTAGTTGTTCATTTCAACATGCATTATATAGTTGGTTCTCGTAAACTGTTTATAAGCTCTATACATGCATGAGTCTCTACATGTATATCTATCGTTTCTGTATTAGAGGGGAAAACAAAGCAAAGCAAGAAAAAACAAAAAATTCCTAGAAAAGCATGAAGCAAAAAAGTCACATAAAACCACAATACAAGGTGATCTACAATGGTAACCATGATGTCTCAGCAGTATATAACAACATTCATAAAAATGAAGCATTGGAGACATTATAAGACTTCAAAAGCAAGTAATAATCAAACCAGATGGGTATCCTATTGAACCTTGTCATCTTCAGTGTAGTTGCCTATACTCTTAGACTTGATACTATCAATCATAACAGATTTAAATAAAATCAGTCAATACAATGTAGCAATCTCACAAACCAGATTCAAATAATATCAGTCATAATAAGACAGTATAAGTTATAAAGGGCTTCAGATTAAGTTGATAGGAAATTAAGGATGATTATAATAATATGTCCTCTTATTTTTGGGATAGCTGACCATATTCTCAAGTCTAGAGTAAGTAGACAAACTGGAGCAGCATGTAATCCATCCAAGCAGAGTGATGAGAATAATGTAAATTTTAAATCTGGTTACTCATTAACAATATCCTCTGCCTCCCTTTTTAGACAATTCCTCCCCTTTCACTCCAATAGGGTGCACTGCTTGTTTTGGGTCCCACTGCCTCCCATATGGAGCATCTCAATGGACCCTATCTCCTGATCTACTCTGCCTGTGTTCTCTCTGTTAATATTTCAAGGCCATCTATACTACAGATTACAGCCAATCTTCTCTGCCTTATTTCTACTATTCTGTTTTTCTGCCATTGGTTGTCTATTTTTCTGTTCCAATCCACTGCCTGCCCCATTCACTGAGGCCTCTCTCATTGAGGCCTCTCTGCCACTGTTCCTGAAATGCTCGTATTCTTGTTCTCTCTCTCTAAAATGTCCTTCAGTATTTTTTGTATAGCTGGATTGGTGGTCACAAATTCTCCAAGTTCCTCTTTGTCATGGAAGCATTTTGTTTCTCCATTAATTTTTAGAGAGTTTTTCAGGATACATCAATCTGGGCTGGAGGTTGTTCTCCTTCAGGGCTTGAATTACTTCACTCCAAGCTCTTCTTGACCTGATGGTCTGTGTCGAAAAGTCTGCCATGATTTGGATGGGTTTTCCTGTATAGGTGATCTGTTTCTTTTCTCTGATGGCTTTTAATATTCTGTTCTTACATTGAATTTCTGGGATCTTTATTATTATGTGTCTGGGTATAGTTCTGTTTCAGTTGTAGTTGGCTGGAGTTCTGTATGCTTCACACATCTGCATATCATTTCCTTTTTCTATGTTTGGGAAGTTTTCCTTAATTTCTGTGAATAGGATTTGCAATTCTTCTGTTTTGACTCCTGCTTCTTCATTCATTCACATGCTTTATTCTTAAGTTATAGATCTTCTTGTTGTCCTCTAGTCTTTGTATTGTTACTGCCTGCTCCCCTGTTATTTTTTAGAGATATTCCCTTTCATGATCACACATTGCAAGACTATGTTCAATTTTTGATAGTCTATCTTTAGTTTCTTTCAAGCAGTTTTGCCAACTTTCTATGGAGTCTTTAGTTTCCTGGTAATCTCTTTGAATCTGCTTCATGAATTCTAGGTTTGCTTTATATTCTTCATTACACATTTCTCTCCTTTTGTGTTCTTCCATTCTTCTGTCTGTGTCTTCTTGAGAGGTGCCTAGCCTTTCTTTTATTAATCTACTTATCTCTTGTTTATGTTGAATTAATATTTCAGTTTTGATCTTGTTTATGAGGTCATGAAGATATCTCTTAATGTCTGCTGATGCTGTTTGATGATGCATGTTTGCTGCCCTCAATCTCTTTGTATTTACCTCTCCTGGATCAGTATTCTCAGGGTTTGGGGCTGGGGTTTTTTTCGTATATCTCCCTCTCATGATATTTTTGGTTCCTTCCATACAAGTGTATAGTGTAATTCCCAGCCCCTTTTCTTGTTGGTTAGGGTTCTTCTGGAGCATGCAGGCTAGCAGCTTTTGCCTTCTCCAGTCTGCTATCAGAGACTGAAGTGCAAGCAAGGGCAATATATGCTGGCTCCTCCCCTCTGGGCCAGTCAACCTTCGCAGGCCTTCACTGTATCAGTGTGCGCCGTGCTCAGGGAATTAATTGATTTGTGATGACCCACTGGGTCCCGGCCAGGGATGTGGCCCAAGCAGATCCCACCAATCTGCTCTGTGAGGGGAGCAACCAACTGAACCCACTTCCTTACAGAGTTAGGACTGTCCTGCTCTACTCCAATATGTCATCCATTTGGTTGCCCCTTTCCCGTGGGATGGTTTTATTCCCATCACTCACCGTATGTTGAGAACAGCTGGGTTCCCAGACCTCTGATTTCAGTGCCATTGTGGTGTGAATTTACAGTGCCTGTGGGTGGGTTGTGTGCAGGGCCATTTCTGGGCGAGTGGTGTGCAGGCCTGTTCAGCTCCATGATCGGGGCTGCTCAAGCCAGTTGCATTGGTGCAGGTTTGGTCGCTCAAGTCGATCTCCAGCATGAATTCAGGACACTCGGCAAAAGCGCCACTTGCTAACCTTAGCTTCTCTAATGGTAGCCCTGGGACCTCATATTCAACTAGTTTCTTTGACTTCAGTTTCTTCCTGGGTTGAGAGAATCCATCTCCCTCTGTTTGGGTCTCTCCAGGGTGTTCTATTCTGTCATTTGAGCTGTCTCTCTCAGAGAGGCTCCATATCCTGCTACCTGTAAGTCCACCATCTTTCCCCCTCTCCTTAAAAATGAACCTAAAATTTCTAATTGTATTGATTTTCAATAAACATATATATGAAGTTAGTAATATAATTAAAGATATATAATCAGAAATAAAATGAAAATTACTAACTTTTTAGGACCTAGTGTGAAAAATCAAATACCAGGCCCCAAACTGGTTATTTATATCTATTTTATTGATTAAAACTTCATAGAATACAGTAGCTGAGATAAAATCCAAAATAACTTCGTTCAGTTGTCTAATACAGAACTAGTAGTATGTACTTACAAAGAGGAAAATTCAAGTTTTATAGCAATTTTTCTCAACCAAGAAACTGATAAACTATAAATAAGGCTTAAAGCCATAATAGATTTGCTTGTAGTACTAGCATATTTTTCATTATTTGCTTTAATTCTAAATACTTATCTTCTTACATATATTTTAAAAATATATTTATTATTTCTTCATTTTAATAATAACTTCTTGGTTCTTATCATTTTATTTGCCACTATTTGACATTTAAAACACATGATAAAGAAATAAAATTTCACTTATTAAAAACTTTTTGTGAGATTCAAATAAGGCATAACCCTAGACTTCAGGTGTAATATTTAATGTGTACCAATCAACATCAAGCTTGAATAGACCATCATTTGTGAGCCAGGTAAAAACTACTATGAGTCTCAGAAGACCAAAACATGTTAAGGCCTCTGTGATTTTTAGTTTCTTGAATTCCTGGATAAGTAATATTCAGTAAAACAGACCTATTCTAAACGTTTTTATTTTGGCTCTTTTATCATGTATACATCATGCCTTTCCTTCTTATAAAAATAAGTCTTTTAATGTAACTCAGATACCACCCTGGTATTTTACTGTATTTCCCTGCCTTGATGTAGTGCTCTAAACAAAGTTCCATATGGAGAAATCAATTTTCATATATATTTTATACATTTATTTTGTATTATATATTTTATATTATGTATTTTCTACTCACAAATGCTAAAACTGATGCATTCTTATTATCAGGAGGATCAGAGGCAGTTATTTAAGTGTTGAGAGGAGTGTGCTTCCAGAAATAATTTATTATATTTCAATTTTACTGTGTTTAGGAATAAGAGTCTTTAAGAATGAGTGGTGGGCTGAGTCCATAGATTGAATAAGAGCAGCAAGATATCTACCTTTCTGTAGTAGATCCATATGAGAACAGAGGAAGAAGACTCCTTCTGACTCACCTGAGAGTGACCTCACCAGAATCCAATTCTGGTGAGAACTTGATCTTAGACCTCTAGCCTCCGAGTCAGTGGAAAAAATATATTTATGTTGTCTTAACTAGACAGACTGTGGACTTTTGTTACAGTAGTTCAAACTGATCAATACAGCATAGGACCCAATACTGCTCAGCACATATTTTAAGACGTGTGAATGGTCCCAGGAGAATATTCTGGAAGTGCTGTTTCCAGAAATCTCTTTTGTTTCACTGTTACAGATTGGGGGGAAAATATACATCATTAAACTTGTAAAGTCTCTATTATGGTATCACGAATGGAAACCACTTAGTCAAAACAATGAACAGAAGGAAACCACATTGACAAACTAAAAGTTGCCAGAAACCATTACAGGAAGTAATCATGCCATGGTATCCCCTCTCTGCTGCTTGAAGACAAATCGTTCTCTGACCTCTTTATAGCCTTAAATTTTTTCTCTAACTTTACCATTGAGACTTATGTCATCGCCTCACATTAAACAAATATGCTTTTTCTTGAACTCATATTGTCTTATAGCATAATTCTCTCTTCTTTTTTTAGTAAAGCTTCTTGTGTAGTAAAGATCCTATGTTTACTATATATAAATAAAGAAGTATTGGGAGCCATTGAAGCTGGAAATTGACCGCCCATGGAGGGCTGGGGCATGACCGTCCCAAGAACAAGCAAAGAGCACCCAGGGCAAGTCACGTGAAGAAACTGCTTCAGCCCAGAGAACACCTAGCCCCAAGACAATCTGAAAGGTGGGTTGCTAGGACAACAGGTGTCACGTGAGATTAAGTTACTAAAATGTATAAATAAACACCTCTGCCATGAGGGAGCATTTCCTTTCCTTCCATCAGGACAGTAAGGGCTCTGCCTGACCCCTGCTTTGTTCTCGGCTTTATTTTCTTATCCTCTCACAGGCCTTCACCCTAGGAACCTCAAGGGCCATGTGGGTTGTGGCAAATAACTTTTCTTCTAAACTCTCCCTGAACTCTAGTTCACTCAGGCATTCTTTCCCATAGGTCTGTGTTATATCAACAACACATGTGATTAAATCTATTATTCATTTCTCAGGTCTAACTTTGCTCATCTTATTGACAGCATTTATCAAGGTCGATCTTGGCTTCTAGAACACCACCTCTCTGCCAAAGAATTGCCATTTCTCTTAGAATCCATAGACAAGAAGAGAATTCTTTCTTGGTTCATAGAAGAGTGACAAAAATGGGTATATTCATAGAAATATTAAATACTGAAAAGATCTTCCCTGACTACCTTAAGTTTGCCAGTAAAAGATGATTTAGTACCATCAGCAGAGAAGAGTAAAAGGGCTTCAGTGGAGAAGTATTGTATAATTATTTGAGTTACTGGACTGTGAATTATTTTCCTACTTACTGTTTGAACCTAGAGTCTCAGTCTCTCTCTCTCTCTCTCTCTCTCTCTCTCTCTCTCTCTCTCTCTCTCTCTCTCTTCCCGTTTCTCTCTTTTTCTCTCTCTCTGTAAGTAGAATAAAAAATAAATTTGCTTCATTTTGGTGAGTAATCTCTTAATCACTATTTATGTCTTTACACATATTTCAAAATAAAGGGAAATCTTTTCTTTCTATTCTCAAGTGATAATTTATCACATAAAATGTCTGTCCTCTGATGGGTCAAAACACATATAAACTTGAAGTGAAGGATAACTGTGCTTTTGACCCAGAGCCACGCTGAAGTGCAAGGAGAACTGGTTGTGAATTACTGTTAGGGCGTCAGTCCTTAAGCTGTGACCTGATGTTCCCACCAAGTGTCTCCCGTGAACCCTGCAGGCAGGTAATTTTCTACCAGAAAGTAAGTCACATCTTAAAAAAGGTCTTAGTCATTTTCTATAAAACTGTAGTGTAGCAAATTCAAAATTCTTCAGTGGTTAAAAAAAGTTAAACATAAAAAGGTTTTCTTTTAATAATCTTCCAAAGAAATCTTATGCATAATAAAGGTATATTCCCACTTAAATGTCTTTGAAATTTTATTTTGCTTATTATTTTCATGTATTGTTAAATGTTGTTTCAAATTTTGCTGTTTGTCGTTTTTAGCTTTATTGAACATTTGGCTTATAAAGTTACCCTAAACCACATAGTAAAAAAAAAAAGAAAATATTAAAATAGTTACATATGCAAGTAAAGATACACACATGCATATACACATGTCATATGTGTGTATATACAATTTTACTTTGAGATGAGTCAGATTTTTTTAAGTGTGTTTAATGTGCTAGAAGTTATCTACTTTGTCTTTTCTCAGTTGTTTTCATCATTTTTTCCCTTTTGTATTGATTTTGTTTTTCTTTTTAGGGGAATGGTGGGCTGGTGGATCAAATCCAAAGATGTGACTCTGACATTGAGTCACATCTCTGGTCCTTTTGCTCCCCCTAAAATATCTTTTGACTACTCTGTTAATTTCTCTTTCTTTCCTCCAGAATTTCTGGTCATTACAGATCTATGCTCTATAAATATTTTCTCTCATTTTGTGGTGCCTCTTTCATTTTGTAAACAGCATCTTTTGCACAACAGTTTTTAATTTTAATTCCAACATATCAACCTTTAATCATAAATTTGTTTTTCTTTTGTCTAAAATCCCTTTCCAAACGCAAGATAACCGAGGTTTTCTCTAAGGTACCTGGTAGAACCATTATTGTACATTTTTCAGTGCGTCTATGTTCATTTTTAGCTAATACCTGTGAAAGATGGTCTGTATATAGGTTTATTTTGAATGTGGATGAGCTATTCTGCCAGTACACTTTATGGAAAAGACTGTTGTCAGTAGGATTTGTTGCCTTTTCTCCTTTGTCAGAAACGATTTGTCTATGAGTCCATGAGACTATTTTGGGAGTTTCTATTCTATTAATGTGTATCCATTCTTCCACTAATATCACCATGTCTTGCTCATTATAGATTTAAGTTTTGAACTTGAATAATGTCTGTCTTCTGAATTTTGTCTTCAATATTATGATCATTTTAGGTCTTTTGCTGCTCTACATAGAATTTAGAACTACTTTTCTAATATGCACAATACAACTTGCTGGGATTTTAATTTGATTTAAGTAGGACACATCGATCAATTTGACAACAAATTGTGTTTTAGTAAAGTGAAATCTTATTCCTGAATATGCAATATCTCTTCACTTGTTTACATATTCAGTTTCTTCCTTCAGAGATTTGAAGAATTTCACCTGTAATTCATGTAAACATTTTGCCCAATTTGTACTGAGGTATTTTATTTTTGAAGTGCCACCATAAATCATTTTGTGTTTTTAATTTCAAATTCCTATTACCTGTTATTGGTTACATATCCTTTCTGGGATTGCTGCAACAAAATATCACAAGTTGAGTGGCTAGCAATAACAAAAATGTAATCTGTCAATGTTATAAACAATGGAAATCTATAATCAAAGTGTCAGAAAGACTACATTTCTCTTGAAAGTTCTAGCATAAGATGTATTCCATCAAATTTGTGGACATACAATTGTTTATAACATTCTTTTTCCACATCTTTAATGTCTTTAAGATTAGAAATGATGGCATATGTTTGATATCTGGTATTAATAATTTGTGTCTTCTCTTTTTTTTGTTAGTTAATTTATAAACTTGTTATTCCACTGATTATTTTTGGTTGATTTTTGTTACTTTTCTGTTTTAAAATTTTGGAATTTCTACTCCAACTTATCTCTTTTTTTCTGATTGTTTTAAACATTCCCTTTTTAATTAATGGTGTGTTATGCACAATTAAAGTACTTATTTTGGATTTCTTCTTTGCCAATATATTTATTAAATGTTGTAAGTTTTACTCATCTCTGCTTTACTGAATCACAAAAATTTTGTTCATTTTCCTTTAACATTCACTTGGCTAATTTTTGATATAATTTCTTTGAGACAAATATGTTATCTAAATATGTATGTTAGGATTTTCTAGATATCTTTCTGCTTCCTATTTACAGTTTAAATTCAAGTGATATGAGAGTGTATTTCATATGATTTGTACCCTAAAACTTATTAAAGTGTGGTTGTGAATCTAGCACATAAATTTTTCATATGACTTTAAGGATATGCTTTATAAGGATATGCTTTTCCTGTTGGATAAAATGCTCGACAGCAGATTCTGTGATGTTGAGTCTATATAAATTTCTACTAAATTTCTGCTGATAGAACTGCCAGTTACTCAAAGAAAAGAGCTAAAATCTCCACCATAATAGTATATTTGTGGATTTGTTTTTTTAGTTCTTTCAGATTGTCCCTCAGAAATCTCCAAACCTTTGTCAGAAGCATGCACATCATTATGTGTGTGGAGTTCAGTGCAGGGAGTTGAACCCGTGTACTCTTACTGTGAGGGACACACCCAGCCTTTTTAATCATTCATTGTTCCAAAACAGGATCTTGGAAAGTTGCCCAGGCTCGCTGACCCTCCTTCCTCAGCCTGTGTTTGTGTCACTATTCCTGGCATAATGAATTTTTGAGAATTTTCCTTTTAGTTGTGACATTTTTTAAACTTTTAAAAGCTCATCCTTTCCAGGAAAGTCTTTGTGCTTCCCATGTGCACTTGCTGTGTGACTTGCAATTTCATCTTTATTTAATCAGTATTACCTAAATCACCATGCTTGTTGCAATCTTACTGGTTCACCTCACTTCCACTTCATGACTTCCTATTGGAAAAAAAAATTACCTAAGCAACTACATTGTAATTTTATTAATTTACTACTTTTGTCACACCTTGACCCCACCTCACCTCCTGACTTTGCTCAATTCACACTTTTGAGAAGTGGGATCTGCAGGCAGCCCAGTTTACAGGCCCCCTCCTATCCCTCTCAGACAGAAGCTTTCTTTCTCTCAAAAAATACTTCTTACTCAAAATTGTCCTGTTTCTCCATTTCATTACTTGATTTTAGGGAAGATGAACTTGGCATTTTGTATCTTGAGCAGATTAGGAGTTTGTTTCCCCTGTATTTTGGCAGCCTGAGAGTTCTCTGCTGTATTTGCATGACCTGAAAGCAAGAATTAGAAAGAAAATAAACTTGAAAACTCTACTTAAAGAAAGAAAATAAAGTTTGAAATTCAAAACTTTGAAGAGACATTACTTTTACGTGTTTTTAATTTTATGAACTAGTATTTTGCAATTAACATTGTTGAAGAATATACAAAACTTCCGAAAGGACCAATGACAGAATTAATATAACATTACAGAATGTTAGTTTTCTATAGTTTACATTGGGTAACAATGAATGAATTTATCTCTTTAAAACTAAGGGAAAATTTTACCCTGCTTCCTTCATGTAGGCAAACTCACAATTTCAAAATGGAGCACCATGCATTAGTAGTGCACCTGGCAAACCCTGTCTCATCTGGAGATCTAATGAGCTGGGTAGGCAGAACCTGAGACCTGTTCCCTCAGGCCCATGCCTGGGAGTGAAAGATGGCAGATAGAGCATCTATGTTTTGAATCACACTTGCTTTCTTATGCTCCATATTTCCAAGACAGGAACATGCTAGAGGCCAACAATAATCACCTTCACAGCCCAGTATATTTTTTGGTAGCATCATTTTGCTCAGCTCATTTTCTGTCCCAAGAAAGAATCTCTCTCCAGATTCTATGTTCACCTACATACCTATTTGTTTTCCAAAGCCACAGCAGGAATCAACTCCCAGAACCTATGTATTTTGTGATAGCTATGTACTTAACATATGTGCTTATTTTTATGAACAGTGCTCATTTACATTTCAATTTACATGCCATTGGCACATCTGGTGGATGTACACCACCCACACTACGCCAGCCGTATCGCTGCTCTGCTAGGACACATAGATACCAGGGTCTTGCCAGGAGGGTAAGCGCTCAGCTTGATTAGTTAGAGGCAGATTTTAAAATAAAAGAAGGCTGCTTATTTGAGCAAGAGTGAAAAAAAAAAGATGATAGTTTCTCTAGAAGAGTGGAGAGCATCAGAGGTGACCATCTGTAAATTTTGCCATCAGCTCCTTTTTATTTAGCACTTGTATTTCTGGTTTCCTCCTTGGTTTGTTAACCATTTTTGATAAATTGACATGGTAATTGTATTACTTGACACCTCTCTGGCTTCTCTCTCTCTCTCTCTCTCTCTCTCTCTGTCTCTCTCTCTCTCTCCCTCCCCCCATCTTTCTAATTGCCCTTTCTGTACAGTCTACCAGTAGAAGTAGAAGATGCCCCCAGTGAGATTTTCTATTAATTTTTAATAAAGCTTTTTTCCCTGCCAAGAAACCATCACTCTTTACACCATGAATTGCATCATTATCTCAAGGATCATGCTAGAGTTCAGTTCTTAGTACCTGGGACTTTAACTGTCTGGGCTTCCTACCAACATGAGAACTTGACTGTGGAATATGACCCACACACATCCAGGCCAGGAGTTGGATCAAAAGAAGCATCAGGGAAAAGGAGTATTTTCAGGTGCTGTTGCTTCATGTCAGTGTGATAAACCAACTGACAATTGATAATGAATATAATCTTCAAATTGCTTTCTGCTTCCCTTTTGCCTACCAAATTCTGCTCAGGAATCTCTTCTATTTCACCTTAATCAAAATAATGTAGAGCATGTAATTATGGAAAATTTAGTTCAGTCTCACTGAGCTAAGACAATAACAAAAGTCTTTGAAGACCCCATGTCGACATCCAGCAAACTTTGTTTAAATCACAATCACCAAATAAAGTAAGAGGAAAAAGTATATTTCTGCCTCATGTAATGTGAATAATCCATATCCAACCAAAAATGTGCTAAATCTTCTTCTAAAGAAAACAGAGTTCTGATGGTTTTTGTTTGTTTGTTTTGTTTTGTTTGTCATAAGGTAATTTTTATTCTCCTGACTGATCGGACACCATTCTTCTGAGATTAAGCACTGTCAAAGATAATCCAAACCACACACTGATGTGATAACACTAAATTTTACTGAATCATAACTATGGCAGTAGGAAGCCAGTCCAGCATAAACCAAACTCAACTCCGTGAAACAGAAGGTCAAACACTTTTAGAAGTTGGGGCATCCTAGGGAAAGACATAGAAGGCCAAAAAATGGGTGTGGTCCAAGTGACTAGGCCATTCATTTGTGTTTGCTAATTGGCAGTCATTCAGAAGAAAAACAAACGTAGCTATTACCTTATGTTAGGAGGTAGTGGCTTAAATGGTGTGAGATTTCAACTTCCATTAAAAAATGTGTCACACAATGAATGGATATAATAAATGCAGAACATAAAAACAATAACCTTAGCTTTTCCTCTTAGGACACAAAAGGAGATGAATACATTAAAGTATAGAAGCAAAGTAACAAAAATCAATGTAGAAATAAATAAAACTGAAAACAAGAAAAACATACTAAATTTATTAAAACAAAAATTATAAATTATATTCTCTGAGAATATAAGTAAAAATTGTTAAACATCTAACCAAAGTAGAAGAAGAGGAAGATAGAGAAAGAAGAGGATGTGGAGGAGAAAGAGGAGGTAGAAGAAAAAGAAGAGAATCAAATTACAAATATTAGAAACAGAAGAATGGTCATGAATGCAGCTCTGATATATATTAATAAGACAATCAGAGAATACTATGATCTTGTCTATGTCCACCAGTTTGAAAATTTAGGATATCATGGAACAAATTATTGAAAATGCTGCACCAAAAATTATTTAAGATAGATTGTATAACCTGGACACATTTGTAATTATTAAAGATTGAATTAGTGATTATATACATTCTAAAAATAAGACAACAATGTGCATGACCAAGAAAATTTTACTGGTAAATAAATATTTAAGAAAGAAAATACATAAAAAATATTTCTGGACTATATATATTTAAAGAAGAAATCATACCATACCATAAACATTAGAAAAAGTCATTCTACTTCTATATTATTACTTTCAAAACTTCCCAACTCACTTCATAGGGGCAACATTACTTTAATATCAAGCCAGATAAATAATTATAGGAAAACTACACCAATATTTTTTAGAAACCTAGACACAAATCTTATTAGAAAAATACTAGAAAATGAAATTGAACAGTATGTATGTAAAGGATAACACATCCTTAAATGCAATTTATACAAGGAATGAAAGATACATTCAACAATCATAAATCACTGAATAAAATATGTCATTATAAAAATATCAGCAAGTTTCTGGAAGGCTTATATGGTTTAGGAACAAAAAATATGAAAATAGGGGCCTGGAAAACTTTCAGGATCTCATTTCAAACTTATGTTTGAGAAGGAAT
>PVJX010030894.1:0-21670 GCA_004027295.1 Dolichotis patagonum
GCAGAGGTTTTAAGTTACAGGGCTGGCCACGGCCGCCTTAGCTCTCCCCAGGGTTGCTACTATAGGCTCTTGGCTTCCCTCCACCGGGTGTCACATCCACAAGCAGCCAGAGCTCATTGGAGGAGACGCTTCGCTTCGGTGGAGGCGCTCCCAGCATAATTCTGAGACCAGAATCCAAATCTTGAAAACTTTACGGTAGTTACTAGGATACAGACAAAGGAAAATGACTCCTGAAAAATCAATTTGCTCTTACATTAAAAAAAATGCTCAAGTGATAAAAGTGAGAAAGGAAATATACACAATCAGGATTTTTTTTTTAAAAAACTGAAGTGTTCTTGGGTTAAATGCCATGAAGATTTAAGCTGGAGGGATCAGGACTAGGAAAGCTGGGCAGAAAGCAGGGTACAGCTGTGTTAGGGTGTGGGGCATTGGAAGTGGATACTGATAGCTTTTCCTCTAATTTTAAGAGATCCACATCATAATTCTTTTAACTTATTCTCTTCCACCTCTTTGTGTATTTTATTGATATCCGTATCACAGTATGTTCCTTATTTAAAAGGGTGATGTAACAGCACAGGTGAGAAGCGCTGAACTGTTGGTAGTGAGAATTTATTACCTCGTGCCAGGCACTGGGCTGAATGTGCGGCATGGATGGGCTTACGATCAGCAGGCATGTATTTCCGATGGCCACAGGCAGCTGGTGGAAGCACGTGATATCGGTACAGTGACAGCACCTGTTGTTGGTGGCTACCAAGGCAGGCAGGCTCCCCGGAGGGCTGGGGAACACAGTTGTGGGACAGTGTGAGCCTCTCTGAATTCTTGAATTCTTACCTCGTCACCTGTTTTAGTTCCTTGCTTGTCACTGAGACACAATACCCAGAACTCTCCAAAGAGTTTATTTTGGCTCATAGGTTGTAGAGGTTTCAGTCCATAGTCGGCTGGTCCGAGGCAGACGGCACGGCAGAAGGGTACAGCAGAGAAGAGCTGCTCAGGGCAGGGCGAACCGGAAGCAGGGAGGAAGGGAGGAGCGAGGAGGAAGAGAACCCTCCAGGCCACGCCCCCGGGACCATCCTCTTCCTACCTCGCCCACCCCCTAACGCAAGCTAGCTGTCAGCCCGCATAATCTAGTCACCTTCCAAAGGCCCCGCCTGTGAGTTCATGAGGGCTTGGGGCACATCTGTTTGTAAAACAAAGCATCACCCTGCTGCCAGACCATGGCTTCCCAACGCCCCGAGGTGCAGGGAAGGAGAAAAAAGTCTCTAAACTGGCACTAAAAATGCTTGGAATTGACACGTCTTTAAACCTGGCTTACTGATGTGTAGCTCGCTAAGTAGCCACATTTGCAGGCTTTATGACAGCCTTAACATTCCCCTCAGCTTGGCTGAACTGCGGACACACTTCTTCCCCACTAGGCCTCTGACCTGCCTAAGCACTAACTTTAGAAAACTTGGAATTGTACATTCTTTCTCTGCATCCCTGGAGATGTAAATCTTTTTTAAAATCTAGTTTTAGAGCCGAGGAATGTTTCCTCAAGGACCCGAGAACTATCCCTTTGATGTGTAATCCTCTAGGAAGATGGCCCCAAGCCTCCCAGCTCCTGTGCTGAGGGATAAATGAAAGTGCTTCATACGAGTGCGGCTCTCACGGAGCAACTTCGCTACTCATTCACTGGGGTGCTTAATAACTGTCCCCCAGTGTGACTTACCTCCTTGTTTTCCTCGGTTTCCAAGAGGTAATTATTATAGCAGTACACACACACACACACACACACTCACAGAGACAGACACACGAATGTGAGCTTTCCATTGCTGTGACAAAACGCCTGAAAACATCAGGTTTAAGGGAGAAAGCACAGCTGGCTGTGATCCCAGCACTCTGGGAGACGCGGGCAGGAAGACTGCACGTAGCCTGGGCAATTTAGTGACTCCCTGAGACTCTGTCTCAAAATAAAAAACAAAAAAGGGCTGGGGATGTTGCTCGAAAGGCTTAGGGTTCACTCCCCAGTACTAGAGGAAAGACTGACTTGGGTTCACAGCGTCAGAGGTGTTGTCCATGGTCACTTGGCTTTGTTATTTCTGTGGTGAAGCAGTGCGTCACAGCAGGGGGCGTGTGGCAGAGCAAACTGCTCAGCTCATAGCAGCCAGGAAGCAGAGCCAGAGAGAGGGGTGACAGTCCCAATAGCCCTCTCATGGGGCCCCATGACTTCTTCCAAGAAGCCTCACCTAAAGTTTCTCTCTCTCTCTCCCCCTTCATCTTATAATAAATATTTTTCAGACACAGTAAAGTCTAAATCAAAACTTTCACATCTGTGAGCTATCAGAGCCCAAATGTACATGCATATTTTATCTTTAAAGTTTGAGCCAATATTTAACGTTTTGGAATTTTTACAAAAAAAAAGATTTTCTTTGGAAAAAATGGGAAGAACTAGCTGAATTGGGCCTGCATGTCTCTGTGACAGCAATCAGCACACCTGAGTCAGCCTCACCCCCGCGAGCTGGAGCTCCCCTTCTCTGTCCACAGCCCCTCATCGGAGGTGACGCCCGTGACACCCTGGGGCGCCAGCCCTCAGTCAGTATTTATGTTAGATGTGAGTGTGAAAAGAAGAACATACTTCTTTTTTTTTTTTTTTTGAAGGTAGCAGAAATACAATAGAACAAGACAGAACAAAGCCAATTGAGACAGTGCAGTGACTTTGGTACAGAACTTCACAGCAGGTTACCGAGATGACAGTAATAGGTACCATAGTATCTCATTATCTTCACAGTAGTTGTCTAGTCAATTAAGTATAGCAAAATCAAACCAAAGGCAGAACATTATAAAATCAATCGAAAGAGAATATTGAATAGAGTAAAGCAATTAATCATACTGAAAACAACACTTGCTTTCAAAGAGAAGATAGAGGAGACCCCATATTTGCTATGTTGCATACAGTCATCCTGCCAAGAGATGCTCAGACCTCTGTCCCCAGTTGCTAATGTGGGGGGGGGAGGTTTGGGGTGTTTGATTCCAAGCCTGCACACGGGTAGGCTCAAGAGACACTACTGGTTCTCCTCTTGGCTCACGCCTGAGGAAGGCGCTTACCAAGAGGGTGGGCGAATTGCTTCTTTGTGCAGGCTCCTGGGTTCCACCATGGCCGTGGCC
Source organism: Dolichotis patagonum (assembly GCA_004027295.1). NCBI lineage: Eukaryota > Metazoa > Chordata > Mammalia > Rodentia > Caviidae > Dolichotis > Dolichotis patagonum. The sequence continues at coordinate 3,142 of PVJX010030894.1, forward strand.
GGATGGAGCATACTTTTCCTAACTGTCCTTTAATTTGTAGATCTCAAGCCACGATAGGGTCAGCATCTCATATCACTGTGCAGAGCGGTGTCAGTTCCCTCCCTCCCTCCCTCCCTCATCCATGTGCCTAGTAATCTAGTAGGGACTTTACTGTGGAGGTCAGGCACCGGCTAAGGCTGTGGCAACGAAGCCGGTGTAAAGCGAGCCCCCTCGGTCCGCGTGAGAGGCAGGCTCCTTCTGAACGGCGGGTCTCAGTCATGTGGCAATAGGCCGCTGCTCCTGCCTTGAGCAGGCCCTGTTTACCTCTGATTTCAAACCAGGAATCTGATGACTCACAAGTTTTTAATGTTTTCGGCTGTAAATAAGAGGTTCTATTTTGGAAGCTTGACTCTATTTTCTAAGTTTGAACTTCATATTAGGAAATCATGTGTTAATAATATATCTAGCCAAGGACCGAGCACCTGATAAGACAGAGACTGGAGGACAGGAGTGGACACCTAGATGCCTCCGGGGTGTTCTGAGCGCCTGCTGCCTGTGCGCCCGCTGGCTGTATGGGGAAGCGCCCCCACCCAGCATCTCAGGGGCCCCGGGTCCAAAAAACAAAACCTGCCAAGGGGGAACTTCAAGGGAAGAGTGTATGTATACCGTGCTGTGGAAGAATTTTAACGTTACTTGTTAGAAAAAATAAAGAGACGATGGGGAATTGCAATGAAAAATGAAAATCAACTACGTATGTCTCGGAAATACTCTCCATGCTTTAGGAACTGGGAAAACACCTTAGGTGCAGTGAGCAATGGGTCGGGTTTGCACCTGCGTGTCGCCCGGTGTCTGTGGCAGGGTGAGACAGCAGTGCTGTGCTCGGTTTCCCCTCCGTCACACTCAGCTCACACTCGGTGCCGCCGGCGAGCTCTTCGGTCCCCAGAGCAAACCCTAGCTCACCCTCGTCGCTGTGAAGGGCGATCTTCTTTTAACTTTAAAAAAACAAAAACAAAAAAGACTTCGCCTTTTTGTGTGTGTGTTACATGTTGAATATATACAAATTTGAAAACATTCTCAAGCAAAAATAAAAAATTAAAATCGCTTGAAATTCTACCGCACAGAAATAATAAGCGTTATTAGTAATTCAGGGAATGGCTTTTTGATCTTTTCCCTATGTGTGTGTATAGGTCTCTTAAATTAACCCGGATTATATGATATATGTTCCTTTCCTTTAATATTTGATGAAGTGTATGTCTTCCTATTTCATAAAATATTTTTCTCTAACTTACTGTTAGTAGCTTTATGGTATTCTATGCTCTCAGAATATCAGTATATATTTAACCATGCATTATTAGCCTACCAAATTTTGCAGTTGTAAATTACCTAAGATGAAAATTCATTTATGACCATATCTTTGTACACATGTAAGTTTTGGTGTACCTTTTTAGAAATGAAACAGAGGATACAGTTAAGGACTCTTTTCCTCTGCAGAAATTAGCAGTAAGCATTTAAGTCAACTTAGATTCTCTTCTGCAATAAATAGGTTTTCTTAAATTTCCTTCTTTTCAAATCTTCTTATCAAACTGTCAGAACCCATAAGAGCTTCTGACAGTGACTATTCTCACTCAAATAAATTGAGAAACACAGAAATTTTGTGTTTCCTCTGTAATATTGGGCAGGAGATAAAAATTCTCAAGGAAAGAAACAAATTAAGAGCTTCTATTTTATTTTACACCGCATTTGTTTTCCTCTGTTTTGTTCACTGTGGAGCGCAGGCGCCCACAGCAGATTTAATCATACTCTTCAGTGCTTAGAACTTTCCCCCACCTGCCTGTGCAAGGCTCCTCTCTCGTCGGTTTATTCCCTTATCCACCCCTCCCACTCCCTTTCTGCTTTATATGTTCCTCAAATCTCTGTGCCTTCTCATATTCTTCTCTTATACCCCTGTGTGTGCGTTTTAATCCTTATAAATGATATTGTGCTACAGATCTTACTTGTTTCTAACCTCTGGCAATATCTCTAAAAGTCACTTCCTCTCCCCTCTGACCTCGTATTTATAATATATACATATACATATAAATTTTCACATACATTTCTCCAGAAACATATGTATAATATACATATATAGCAGTTTTATTATACATGAAATATATATTTGTATGAAATGTATCTCCAATCCACACTTTTCAAATTTTGACTCTTACATTGTTGGCCTGAAAAGAAACTTCTTGCTCCACCTCTGCCATCCCAGATGTCAGCTGCCAGCAGCTCCATCTTTATTAATGACTTAGGCCAAAAATCTTGGCAGTATCTGCTAATGGACTGAATTGTATGTCCCTTAAACTTGTGTATTGAAGTTCCAGCCAGCAGCACCTATTTCCTAGGAAACAGTCATTGCAGGTGTCATTAGTTAAGAAGTCATTAGGAGTGGGCCCTAATCCAGTAGGACTGGTATCCTTACAAAAAAGCGGAACTTGGACCCAGATACAAGAATACAGGGAGAAATGGAGACCATGAACCTGAAGCAGGCTGAGCGGGCTTTCTGTTGGCTCAACAAAAGTAAAGTCTTGGGAGGACGTAATTGCCCTGTCTGTGTCATTGCCCTGCCCTCCGGCTCCTCTGTGAAATCATTTGTCTGAATTCCCCTCTTGCCGGTTCTGCTCCAGCCACACTGGCTTCCTTGCTGTTTTTTAAAACCCACCATCAAGCTCCCACCTTCTGCACTCATTGTCCCCCTTCCTGGACTGTCCTTTCCACAGACACCTGCGTAATTAAGTTCCTCTGAGTCTTTCCTAGTTTTCCCTGTGAATGGCCGAAAAATGGATAAGAGAGCACAGCTGGAATGCTCCAAAGAGCCGCATGATTTCTCTGCTCATGTCAGAGTTCTCTAAAATATGTTCTTGTTTTCCCCAAAACTTCAGAATGGAAACTATGGGTAGGCTGAGGGTCCCGGTGGAGAGGACAAAGCTATTCTGCTTGTACATGCGGAAGTGCGGGTTGGGAAGGGAAGGATTTCTGGTTCTCTGTCAAGCCCTTGGTCTTCTGTGAACTCCGAGGATTCCCTGGGACGCTATCCTGGGGTACCCCCTTCCTTACAGTTTCAGATATCTCCCCTGGTGTGTCACAGAGGTGTGTCACAGAAGTGCTGTGCGGGAAGGCAGGCATGGGACAAGCTCGGCCACGCTGGGAAGGAGGCTGGGGCCCAGCCACGCTCAGGCAGAAACCCAGAGGCTCGGGCACCCGCACCTCTGAAGGTGGAAGAAACCCAGAGGCTCGGGCACCCGCACCTCTGAAGGTGGAGCGGGAAAAGAGCCTTCCTCTCATTCAGCAGCCAGCCTGCACTTTCCTTCATGCCGCCGCTCTGTCGAAGCCTTCTCTCGGAAGCTTTCGGTGCCCTCACCTGTTTTACACGGCCTGCTTTGTTATGTGTCCCTTCCCGTGTGCACTTCCATCATGTGCCTTCCCCTAAGCACTGCACACATTGAGTGTGGTCTGCTGATGGTCCGCTCTGCTCTCGGAGTGACCTCCTTGACGGCAGGGTCGGTACCCTGATCATCTGCACATCTGCATCTTTATACACAGTGCACTTCACAAGCCTTGGAAAAACCTTGATTTTTTGTTTTATTTTAAAGATAGAAAAATCCAACAAAGCAAAACAGAACAAAGCCAATAAAAACAAAGCAGCAAAATTGGGACAGAACTTCAAAGAAGGATCCTAGGAAAACAACAAGAGCTAACATAGTATATCTTGTTATCTTCACAATAGTTGTCCATTCCATCAGGTATAGCAAAATCAAACCAAAACCAAAACAGAATAAAACCAATCAAAACAGATATTGCACAAAGTAAAACAATTAACCAGAGCAAAGCAAAACAGTGAGAACAGTATTGGACAAGCTGGAAGGAAATCCCCTGTATTTGCTATATTGCATGCTGTCATCCTCCTAAGAAATGCTGACCACTGACCCCAAGCCTACATAATCAACCAAACAATACAAGCATTTAGTTGTTTTATGTACCTTAGTTGCTATCAACTCAGCCTGTCCTCCAAACCCACTGGTTGCTTACGGTTTGGGGGCAGTTGTGTTTGATTCTTAGCCCACATGCAGGCAGGCTCATGGGAGGCACTGACTTTTCCCTTCCTGGAACCCACACAGCTTGTATGGCTTCCATGAAAAGTCTTGATCTGGATCGGTGTCGGTGGGTCAGTGAATGCAGGCGGCCTCGGCCACTCCGAAGGTGCAGGAAGTCAGGTGCTTTAGAAGGGAGCCAGGAAGGTTCTGAGGAAGCTGAGAAGTTGGCTACTTGCTAGAGCTATGTTTGATGATCTTTTCTTGGTTATGGTTGATTCTGAGATTCCTATAGAGAGCCCTTCCTGGTCCTCGTCGACATCTGGGAAGTTTATGTCTGTAATCCCACAGAGAAGTTATTGAAATCTTAGTGAATTAATTCCAATCTACCAATTTAGGATACATTGCAATGTATGGTGAGAATAAAAACACTAAGGTATATTTGTAGTTGTGGGGAGACAAGGGAGTACTAAATCCAGCTAGGGTGATGGCTAACTAGAACAAAAGCCTTGACCTAGGGCTGAATCCAGGTTTTATTAATTCATGAAGAGGGAAATAACTTGGGGATTGGCCCCTGTAGTTGTGACAGGAAGATATGCAGAAAGAGTAATCCACATAGCACAATTTGAAGCAGTATCTACTGTTTCAAGGTTGGTGCTTCTGCTCTGACGTGTAGTCTTTTATGCCCTGGGAAGTCATAGCCTCTTATCCCAAGGCTTGGTCCAGCCAACAGTGACTGCGTGGAGCATGGCTCTCCCTCCTGTCTGACTCACACATGCTTCTTGGGAGCCATGGGGCAGGGCAACACTGATCTGTCACATTGCTTCTAAGACTACACATCAGCACCTTGGCTAGACCAATTTGCATTGCTTAAAGCCAGCTGAGAGGATAAGCAAAAGTCCTAGCCAGCTTTGTACATATCGGGACATGGAAACAGGGCTAGGTTTAGCCAAATGAAGATAACTATTATTTTTCCAAGGAGAGTCGTGCAGGTGATCCTCCACAGATTCTTCAAATTTACAGGAAGAAAAGAGCCTAGAAAGCTGGGACTGAAGTGAAAGTGTTTTTTAAATCAGATTTCAGTTGCTATACACTAGTCAACGAAAATGAAAAAAGATGGCATTCCAGAAATGTTTCAATGATTACAGAGCTCAAATGCAATAGATAATGGTTTATTAGTAGTGCTGAAACTGTTAAGTATCTCTGGGACTGATGACACTTAAAGGAAGGCTGTGCAGACTGCAAGCTGGAAGATCCCAGTCCTTTCGGTTCTCTCTGGGCCGTGTGAATTCCAGCTTCCCCTTTCAGAGAGACAGAGATCATGCAAGGTCTCACTTACTCACCCCTGGGGTTTGTGGTGGAGGTGGAAGAAGGCCACGCAGGCACAGCCAGATGCTGGCCAGGCTGAACGGAGCTTGCAGGAGCAAAGTGAGACTGGAAAGGGGTTCTTTTCTATTCTTTTCTTTTCTTGTTTCTCTTTTCTCTCTTCTCCTTTCCTTTTCATTTCTTTTCTGTCTTTCCTTCCTCTCTTTTCCTTTCCCATCTCTCCCTCTCTCCCTTCCTCCTTCCTTCCTTTCCAGGTATCAGAAGTCACTCAGATGGTGAAAGGAGCCCAAAGCTGAAATCAGATCTTAGTATTCGTAGCTATCCCACCCATGCCACTAACCAGATTTGTGACCCGGAGAGTTACTTGTTTGCTCTCCCTCATTTCCCTCCTTTGCAAGATGGTTAGGCTAGGCTATGTAACCTCTGAGTTCTTTTTTTTCAAGGTTTGGAGAAAACAATCCTGAATTTTATTTTAGAAAGGCTGGATTTGAAGTTCTTATGATACATCTGTGTATAAGTGGCAGGAGGTACAGTTCTTGAAATTAGAAGTCTGATTCTTGGAACAGAACTGGGAGTGAAGATGCAGACTGAGGAGTCTGTCATTAGGGTCAGGTAGAGCAATGGGCTTTGTGATCAGCTAAACTGCCAGTGAAGGAGCAGACTGTGTATCAGAATGAGTCAGTAGCAATTAGATTCAAAGTTATAATGCACTTAGATTGGCTCGGTTCCGTTTTCCTGTATTCTAGGGAATAATTAAGGACAGGAAAAGTCCTGCTTGTTTATTGTTTGCTGAATTCCACGATGTAAATCCTCTCACCAGGGCCCACTTCAGGCTACCAACGAAAGGTCCCTGGACCTTGAGCTGAGAAGAGCACGCATCAGAGCATCATCATGTAGTATTTCACCTCATAGCTACAGTAGACACCAGTATCTTCAAGTGCATAAGTAACGGTACAGAGGCGAAAGGGTTAGGAAGTGAGGAGTTTGAGTATGTGCTGCCTTTGCTGTTAACATAATTTATTTAACTCAAAGTTTACACGATTTGGGACAGGGGTTTAGCTCAGTGGCGTAAGTGCTTGCTTGGCAAACGTGAGGTTATGACTTCAATCCCCGGCACCAAAAAAAAAAAAAAAAAGTTTACACAATTTAAATTTTTAAATGGCTGTGTCCAACGCTGAAATTTTAACTATCCTGTATTTTAACAATCAGATTTAACTTGTTCTCACAAGTGATATGAGCTGGGTCCACACTGCACTGAAGTGGATATTATACAGGGTAAGTCACTCACTTAAGACCACACAGAAGATTTCTAGCCATGGTTAGAGCACTTTTCCAAACATTACTGGAGACCAGGCTCTTAACCACCAGCCTATCATCTGTGAAAGCATAAAGTGCTCTACTGCAAATAGTGAAAAAAGAAAAGTTGCGTTTCAAATTTGACAAAAGCATGTGGTCTCAAGCATCATTTAAGAAGGAGCCCTAGTGGAACAGCATCATAGTCAGAAAAATCACAGACCTATTCCTGCGGTTCTGCTTCAGTTTTTTTGTTTGTTTGTTTGTTTGTTTGTTTGAGACAAGGTCTCACTGTGTAGTTCGCCCTGGCCTTGAATTCACTGTGTAGCCCAGGTTGGCCTCAGACTCACAGTGATCCTTCTGCCTCAGCCTCCCAAGTGCTGGGATTTTGGCCACCAAATCTGGCTCTGGTTCAGTTCTGGTGCTCAGTTTCTCTAATAAAGGAATGCTTCAACATAGTTCTTTCTGAACCTGTGCTTAAAAATTATAGAATTTATGGAGATTTTATCTTTCCTATAAATAGGACATGTATAAATTTAAATGGTTGTTATTAGTTCGAAAATACTTCTATGCTGACCACATTGAAAATAAAAAATAAACATAACAAATGCTTACTGTTTACCATCTACGGCTTACTATAATCTCTTTGTACACAAAACATATAAGCATTTTTATTATACTAGTCAAAATTAAACATCTGGCAACAATTTTTAGATTTTGATGAATCAGATGCCAAAATGATGCCTCTCAGGGGACAAAGATCATGTTTCCTACTCCTGAAAAAAGGTTTTTAAAAAAATCTTATGTTTCCTGAAAGCCATTCTTAGGTTTCTTTTCACTTCCCTATCTCAGGAAATAACTTCCCCATAGAATTTTATGAACTGTTCTCAAAACTCGATTTTGGTCTTTGGAGCAGAGTGAAGCGGGCAGCTGTGAAGCCCCATCCTGCTCAATAAATCCAGGCAAACCCAGCAGCTCTGTGGATCCCTGCTTTGCAAGGGGAAAGAATTACAGTGACGATTTCTCTGAGTTACTAAGCTACAAGGCTCCACGGTGATACAGAGGGAGCGAGGGCAATTTGGCCACTGTGTGAGGAGAACAGGAAGGGTGCCCTGGAGGAGAAGGGCCGGCATTTGGGATGGCCCCTGCCTCTGGCCCGTTGCAGTCCTAGACCTGGGGCTGCAGAAGGAGAGAAACAGCTGGAGGCAGAACGACCAGTGCCCAGGGGCCCTGCCCCGCTTGCCTCCTAATTCCCCCTCGCACTGCACAGTGAAACTCTTCTTCGTGTTTGGTGGACAATGATTTTAGACACATTTGGCAGTCTTTCGGACTACTAATTCTGATTTACACCCCACAAACAGTTTAACAACAAATGTGTCCTCCTCTGGGTCGGCTCTGCGTACAGGACACGCGGTGATTGACATGCTGCCCGTGTCCTCGCCTGGGACTGACTGTGTGCAGGTCACTATCACAGGAGGCGGCGGACATGGAATGCGGGCTGTGGGCTTCTAGGCTCTGAGGAAGAAAAGTCTCTTCCTGAGGTATGTGGAGCGCAGCCCAGGAGAAGATGGAGGGAACAGAGAAGTTTCCCACTGTCAAGGTGAGAGCGGCCAGGAGGAGTGGAGTGGATAGGCCCAGAAACCACAGGATGGTCCAGGGAGGCAGGTGGTGGGACCACAGAAGATGGCCAGCAGGCCTCGTGACATTCAGGAGCCCGCAGACCCTCTTAGCACAGGTGCTGGGGACCGTGGCTACTGCCGGTGCATTTGAATGTAATGTAACGTACATGTAATTACAAGCATTCTATACTGCTAGCTGGGAAAGCTTTGCTTTTCCCTCAAGTACGTCTGTCTTTCCGTTTACTAAGCCAGGCTTCTTGTGGTCACTAAGGGGTCACAAAAGATGTACTGATGGGACTGAAGTCATCACAGGGCACATGAGTCACTGGATCGGTGCTGCGGAATGGGAGAAGCCCCTGGACACAGGCCAGGATGCAGCATGGATGTTTGCAGCTGTCATGGAGGGTCTGTGTATGTAATTTTTCTGTGTTGCCCAAGTAACTGATTCAGAGACGTTGTTACAGACAAAGAATGGGGAGTGGAAGCTTGGTGAGATGTGATCCCCGAGGTGACAAGTTCCTTCCTGCTTTCCGTCTCCTGGAGCGACGCAGAAGGGTCGGAGTGGGTCTCTGGTACCAAGCACCTTGGCCTTCATTCCTATGGCTCACAGACTATTTCTTGCACACACAGTGCTGCGCTGTCTCTCTGACGGTTTCAGACCCACCCAGAGGCAGCTGGAGAGAGCACCTCTGCTGTCCCCAAAGCTCCTCTGCCTGTGGGGACTTGAAGTGTGGACAAGACTGGTGAGGCCGGTCCCCCCTAATTTCCTAAGCAGTGGGGCTTCCCCAGCAAAGGGCAGGGGCACGGGATTCCAGCTGCTGTCAAAACGGAAGCCAAAGTCGCCTCACCACTGAACGAAGAGAGAACCAGACCCCAGCTGTTGTAAGAAGGAATCCTACACAGGAAACGCACAGATATCAGCTGGGATAAGCCCTGGGATTTTACCAGGGCAAAATATTTTGCTTTCTCCTCTCCAGCAATTTTTAAAATTTGATTTATATCCCCCATTATTTCAGTGAAGAGAAAGCACAACTAATGGTTGGCCTGAAAGATTCTGGCAGGAATATTTGAGTCATAAAATATTAGCCAAACATCTTTTTGGCTATTCTAATATAAACTTTGTGGGAAACTCAGCACTCCATGCCAGGACAAAACTCAAAGTCTCTTCTCAGAGGTTCCTTCCCACTCCGTGGCCTACACTCGAATCCCATTGGTCAGTAGCGCCAAGTTTTTGGCTCTGTTGCAGGGAATCACCCAGCTGCGGCTGCTTGTGGCTGTCATTTTTTCCCCCTTACTACATATGTTTCCAAGATAGCAAGAGGGAAAAAGTTGTTTGTTTTGTGGAAGTGCCTGTAAGAGGTAGCAGCTAGGAGACTAGAGGAGGGTTGGAGATTCAAGGCAAGAACTTGAAAGGGTCCTCATCCCTGGAGCTGTGTGCTGTGATGAGAAGAAGTGATGTCCAGTGCTGGCTCCACCACTGCTGTGTCACACCCTGTCATTCACCCATCCTTGTCTCACACCCTGTGTTCAGCACTGGGAACTCATGGGGAGGAATAAATAAAGAATATATTCTTGCATTTGTTACTTTTCTCGTTGCTAAGACAAAATACCTGACACCCAAAGTTAAAGGAGGAAAGGTTTATTAGGTTCACAGTTTGTGGAGGTTTCAGTCTATGCATGGCTGGCACCAAGGCCGAGTGGCTAGGCAGAGGGGCATCACAGAGGACAAACAGTTCATGGCACTCCCAAGATAGCAAAAGCAACAAGGGAAAGGAGGCAAACTTTTTTTTAAAATCTCTTATATTGTGTCCAGGCTACTGAAATTAGAGCAGTATCAAACCAATCAATGGCTTGATCCAGCCATCACCCTCCCTTAACCCCAGCACCTTTAACCCAGCACTGTACTGTGTATCAATCACACACTCCAGATTCAGCCACTTCCAAAAAAGCCCCATCAAAAACCATGAGGCTTTGGAGGGGACATCTAGACACAAACCATAACAGCTCTCAATCACAAAACTCTGAGTAGCTTGTTGTTATGTTTGCAATGTGAGGAATGGGCAAACTGCAGTGAGTTAGGGTCCTCTATCCCTCGCTGTAAGTCCTTTATTTTTCTGGGGGAGAAGGTTGTGCCCAGAAGAATAAGAGGGAAAGTAGATCCACTATTACATAACCATGTTTTGTTCTAGCCATTTTTATATACATGGCCTCATTTTATTTTCTCAAGAATCTCTTAAAAATTATATAATGCTCACTTATACCTGAGAAAACTAGGAGTAAGAGAGTCAATCCTCCTTTGTTAAAAGTGAGAAAGAGCCAGAGCCACACTCAAACCCAGCTCTGCTGACTCTGTGCCAGCATTGCTCCCTCCTCCTCTCTTCTCCCGGTTGCACATGTCCAACATATGCCCTAGAGCACTTCCAGAAAATATATTTAAGACTCCTTGGCAGTACAGTGCAAAAGTCTCTCATTCTTGCTCTGGATCTTCCATTAGTTTTTCCCACCTTCTTATCCACTAAACTTCCCGTTGTCACCTAAGGGTTGTTTGCCACTTCAGGCATGGACAATACTCCTGTGGCTTTGCCTCAGCTGTGCTTGTCTTCAGTTTGGACTTGTACCTAATCTTGCCTGTGGTGATATTCTACACTCTTTCTTAGACTTTGTGCTACTCTTAAAACTAATTCATTAGCTCTTTCAACACAGTAGCAAGTTTTAAAAAGAGTATATGATCATCTCTTGGGAGGAAATAAGACACACACAGATTATATGAAAGACTTGTGGCCCATTTATTTGTTGGAATTTTCCTGCAAGAAGAGGTCTATAGCAGGAGATGGTTTAAAAACTGCTCAAGGGTGTCTTTATGCTGTCTTTCCCCAAAAGATGTCATTTTCTGTTTCTCTTTTTCTGGTTATACATGTCACTATAGAAGGTTCCCAAAACACAGAGACCGTCCCTGTTCAGAAATGGTCACTGTTAACCTTTTGGTGTTCTGTAGTTCTATTATGCTACAGTTAATTCTGTGCTATGGTTAATTTAATTGTTTTATACAAAGTAAGCTGTTAGGATAGTACCTACATAGCTTTATAGTTTGGCTACCCTATGGCATCCAGTTATTTAGTCAAACAACAGTCTAACGCTGCTGTAAAGGTGGCTCCCTTTTGTCCTCCTGCTCCTCCTCTGTCTCCCTCTCTTCCTTGTCCTCATTCCTTCCTCCTCCTTCATGCAAAAACACTTAAACAAATTGACTTTGACTAAAGTAGACCACCCTCCAACAATGCACATGGACTCAATCCAGTAAGTTACTCCTTAAGAGGAAAGACTGTTTTCCCAAAAAAGGAAGCAATTCTGGCTCAGGACCACAATGCAGAAACTTGAGTTTCTAGTCTGCAAACTTAGGATTCAATACACTGTTAACCCTTTCCTGATTTTGTAGCCTCCTAGCCTGCTCTACAAATTTCTTATTTTCTAGCCCTCATAATCACACAAACTGATCCTTAACGTTAATCTATATCTACATAATCCTGCAGTTTCACTTTCTCTAAATACCCTGCTATACTTTCCCCCTGCTCACCCACCCATTTCCTCTGGGTGAGCACTTCTCAGATTCATGGGCATCTGGGTTACTGGGGAACTTCTTCAGGCTCAGCTGCCACGAAAGTGGTGGGCTGAGAGCCTACAGGTCCACCCAGCTGCTGGAAATGTCACACTGAATGGCAAGGTTTTATGTAACCAACTTTAGAAGTACTCTATTAAGGTGGCTAATGACAGCTGAAAAGAAATAAATTGGTTACAAAGCTATAATATTCAGCTGGACTAGAACTGAGAATACAGAAATTCATATATTTATGGCCAATTGATATTTGATAAGAGTTCCAAGACCATGTCATAGGGAAAAGAATGCTCTCTTCAACAACTGATGCTTGGACAACTGCATATCCAACAAGCTGAAAAAGTGAAGATGGACACCTACCTTATAGCAATATGAAAATTAATAATAAATGGACCAGTACCCTTAATATAAGAGCCAAAATGATAAAATTCTTAAAAGGAATCATTGGAGGTAAACTTCATGACTTTGGATTTAGCACTGGATTTTTAGTTATGACACCAAAAGGATAAATGATAAAATAGGTGAATTTTTATTAAAATTAAAACTTTAGTGCATAATGGACATTAATTTTAAATTTAAAAGACCAGCATATAGAATGGGGGAAATAGTATGCTGAATATATAGCGAATTATTACCACTGAATGATAAAAAAGGCAACTCAATTTTAAAATAGGCAAAAAACCTGAATAGAATTCCCCAAAGAAGATATAAAAATGCTAACAAGCATATGAAAAGATGATCAATATAATTAGTCACTGACAAATGCAAATCAAAACAATGAAGTGTAAATTCAACCCACTAGGAAATTTTTGAAAAAACAGAGAAGTGTTAGCAAAAATGTGGCAAAACTGAAAGTTTCCGAGTGGAATTGTAGAAATTAGATGTAGAAATGAGAATATAAAATGGTACAGCCACTGCAGAAAGCATTTTTGTGGTTCCTTTAAAAGTTAAATTTAGAATTACCATACAATCCAGAAATTCTATTCTGAGGTATATACCCCAAGGAATTGGAAATGGTACTCAAGCAGATAAATGTGAGTACAGATTCACAGCAGCTATTCAACAAATGCAAAAGACAGAAGCAATCCAGATGTGTATCAACAGATAATTAGATGGACAAAGTGAGTTACCAGATAGGACCAAATACATTGACTTTCAGTTGGACATTGTCAGATGTAGACTATATATCCACATAATAGGATATTATAAAAAGGAATAAAGCCATAAAAGGAAAAAGGTGCTAATATATGCTGTAACTGGATAAGCCTTAAAAACAATGCTAAAGATCACATATTGTATAATTTCATTTATGTGAATTGTCAGAGTCAGAACACAGATTAGTGATGTCAGGTGCAAAAAAGAGAAGAGGATGAAGAGCAGCTTCTTAATAGGTACAGAATTTCCTTTTGTCTGGATGAAAATGTTATGAAACCACATACTGGTGGCAGTCACACAACACTATCAATAGTTATGGCTTATCTAAGTGGTTAATGTTATGTGAATCTCACCTCATTAAAACGTAAAATGATAAAGACAAAAAATTATGATTGTTCTTTCTTCCTGTCTTGTTTGCCATATTTCATGTTATTTTATTTTTCTATCTTTTGGTACTGGGAAATGAACTCAAGATCTTGCACTTGCCAGGCAGGCACTGTGCCACTGGAGTTATATCCCTGGTCCATGGTTTCAATTTTAAAACAACAAAATCATGACCCACCAAGGATTTTACTACCTTGGCGTTTTATGGGAGGTCATGTCAGTGGATTCTCCCATGATTTTCACCTACTTTGTGCAATTCAGATTTCAGTCCAAGGCTTCAGGAACATTGCGAACAGCTGCTCTGGAATCATCCACCTGACCATGAACGACATGCCCACCCTCACAGACAAGTGTGTGCAAGTAGGTAGCTGGGAAGCGGAGTTTTTCCTCTCTCTTTACCCGAAAATGTATCATAATGGCTTGAATTATTGAAAAGTCTGAATTGGTCTTTCATTTTAATTTATAGTAAGAAAATCATACAAGGCTTACACACATACGTACGTGCACGCACACATACTTGTGTGTATACTTCCACAATCGTTTGAACATTTCAATCCTTAAATATCCTTTAAAAACCTTGTTTTATGATTAGGATATTTCTATCTCAGTGGCGAGATAATCTCTTCCCAGAATTTTAATTTAACTCTCCCACCCATGTCCTGACTCTACTTTTGATTAACTTAAATTTAATTCTCCATATCAAGCCGCCAAATATAGTGATTTTTTCAGCATTCCGCTTTCTCATGTTTTCCAGTCCTCCTATAACATGATTTAATTCTGTTTCATATTATTTTATATTGAAAAAACAATTTTTTTTCTGAAATTAGAAACATTTAATGGTTAATATGTCAGTTTCTGTAAATACTGAGAAGGAAAAATGACCTGTTACCATGCTGGGCTTGGTCTGTGCAGCATGGTTAATGGAATTGTCTCTTCTTCCGAAGGCTTTAGTGGAGAAGTGCCAAAGTATCTCGTCGGTGGTTTTTGTTGGTTCACCACATATCTCCGATTGTGCTTTTGACGCTCTTACTACGTGTAACCTCAGGAAAATCCGATTTGAAGGTCTGTGGTATTAAAAGTGTGGTTCGGTCTTATTTTGTTTTACTTTTGCTTCTGCGGCATTACAGATACAGTACTTCTTGTCTTCTTTTAAACAGGAAATAAAAGGATCACTGATGCATCTTTCAAATGTATAGACAAGAATTATCCAAATATCAATCACATTTACATGGCCGACTGCAAGGGAATAACAGATGATAGCCTCAAGTCACTTTCGCCTTTGAAGCAACTGACCGTGTTGAATTTGGCAAACTGTATAAGGTAACAAGCCACTTAGTCACATATTCAAGAAATACTGGATACCAAGGATGCACCAGTCCTTCTTGTGAAGGAACTCATGGCTAGTGGGTTAAATAGGAAGGTCAGTGGAGGTAAGTGCAGAGTTCTGTGGTACAAAGAGGGGAACCCAACCCTCTTGCCACATCCTGGCCATTGCCTGTGGTAATGTGAAAGAGGGGCTGGGAATGGGGAGGCACAGGAAAAGCTCAGGATGAGGACCTGCAGACTCTTGTATCATTATGGAGCTCATGGGCTACTTTTCTTAGAGAGGGTTCCCACAGGTAGTTCACTTAACAGGTTTTTCCCAAATGGACTTTCTGACTTATTTTTGAGGAACCTGTGTAGCTGTGGGGTTTCCACTTTGGTGTAGCTATCTTCTTTGTGTGGGTTTTTTGATAAATAGAATACATAGCAAACTCTTACTGAAACTTTTCATCTGGGTCAGTTGCGTTGGGCTACTATTTTGCATTCTCAAGTAGGCAAGGATCAGACTCCTGCTAAAACCGCTTCTTCACTGGATATTTCAGCCTCCTGTCTAAGTAGATTTCTCATACTTTTATAGGGCCAGATGAAAACAAAATAATGTTTGATCCACAATGAAGGTGGCTAATATTTGGGAAAACATAAGACAAGTCAGAGTTATAAATTAAGCTACAAACTGTTAGCCCATTTACCTAGGATTACAGTAGCAAGACAATGTGGGTGGAGAGGCGGCTGGGAGAGACACAAGGGTTTGGAATGGGAAAACCTGAACTAAGAAATGAGGCCTGCAGCCTATGGCCAGTGAAGAACTGAAGCCCCTGGTCAATGGTCATGTGCACGACCTTGGACCTGAGCCTTCCTGACTCACCCAAACCAGTGTGCCCAACTATATAAAATAAATGTTACTGGACATGAAAAGTCAAGCAAGCACTCATACAATTGTAATGGGGGACTACTGTCACAAATAGATGCTCAACTAGACCCAAAAATCAACAAATAAATATCAGAATTGAGCCAAACTTTTGAACAAATGGATTTAGTAGATGTCCAGTGTGTTCTACCCAATAATATCAGAATGCACATTCTTCTCAGATGCACATGGGACATTCCCCAAAATATACAGCTTAGAACATATTTAAGTAAATGCAAAGAAACTGAAATTATCCCATGTATATTGCCAGATCATAGTGCAATGAAATTGGAAATTAATGGCAAAAGAAACCACAAGAAGTTCATAAACACATGGAAATTAAATAGCATCCTCCTGAATAACCAGTGAGTCACAGATAAAATCAAAGAAAAAATTACACACTTTCTACAACTTAATGACAATTCCAATACAACATACTGAATTTATGGGACACAATAAAAGCAGTCTTGTGAGGGAAACTTATAGCAGTGAAGTAGTATATGAGAAAAACAGCAAGCTCAGATAAACAACCTAATGTTGAACCTCAAGCTTCTAGAAAAAGAAGAGCAAATCAAGCCCAAAACTCTTATGAGGAAGTAAATTATAAAGATGAGAACAGAAATAAATGCAATGGAGACTAGGAAGACATTACAAAGAATGAATTGATGAATTGGTTCTTTAAAAGATTAAAAAATTGGCAAACCCTTAGCTAAGTTTATCCAAAAAAAGGAAAGAAAAGACTCAAATTCATGCAATTAGGAATGAAAAAGGTGAAATCATAACAGATCCTGCAGAAATCCAGATCATTAATACCTGTATTCTAATAAGAGAATCTGTATTCCAATAAGATGAAAATGCAGAAGAAATGTACAGCTTCCTAGATGCATATGAATTACCAAAGCTGAATCAAGAAGATATAAAAATTCTAAATAACCAATATCAATAAATGAAACTGAAGATGTAATTAAAACCTACCCACAAAGATAAGCCCAGGCCCTGGGCGATTCACAAGAAATTTGAATTCTACAAGAAATTTAGAGAAGACCTAGTGCTGCTACTTCTCAAATCTTTTAATGAAATTGAAAAGGAAGCAATACTCCCAAATTCATTCCTGGAAGCAAGCATTACCCTCATACCAAAACCAAAGAGAAGGATCCAACCAAAAAAGAGAACTATGGGCCCTCCCTAGTGAACACAGATGAAAAAGTCCTCAATAAAATACTGGCAAACAGAATGCAACAAATCATCAAAAGGAATTACGTACCATGACCAAGTAGGATTCATCCAGGATGCAGAGATGGTTCAACATATACAAATCAATAAATGTAATATACCATATTAACAGACCCAAGGACAAAAACCATATGATCATCTCAATAGATACAGGAAAAGCATTTGACAAAGTCCAACACCCATTCATGATAAAAAAAAAACCTACAGAAAATTGGAATAGATGGTCTTTATCTCAATATGATAAAAGCCACCTATGACAAGCCAATAGCCAAAATCATACCAAATGAATAAAAGGAAAAGCTTTCACTCTAAAATTAGGAACAAGACAAAGATGTCCACTGTCACCATTTTCATTCAATATAGTTCTGGAAACATTGTCCAGAGCAATTAGATAAGAGAAAGAAATGAATAAGAATAGGAAAGGAAAAAGTTAAATTATTATTATTTTCAGATGACATGATACTCTATATAGATGACCCCAAAAACTCTACCAAAAGACTTCTAGATTTAATAATCAAATTCTGTAGTATAGCTGGGCACAAAGTTAACACTCAAAAATCAATAGCAATCCTATACAAAAATACTATACTCACTGAGAAAGAACCCAGGGAAACATATTTCACAATAGCATCCAAAAAAATGAAATACCTAGGAATCAATCTAATGTACCATTTTAACCTAAAAGCTACAGATACATTGAAAACTACAGTTCTCTTTAAAAAGGAAATTGAGGAGGATATCAAAAATGGAAAGATATTCCTCTTGTTCTTGGGTAAGAAGAACCAACATAGTGAAAATGGCCATACTTCCAAAATAGTTATGCAGATTGTTATGGTTTATGTCTAGATGTCCCTTCAAGGCCTCTTGCAGTCACAGGGAGTGCTTTTCAGAGGTGGATGAAGCTAGAGGGTATGGTGCTGGGATTAATGGTGTGCAGTTAAGAAATCAGTCCACTGATTGGTCTGGCACAGTTCTAACTAGGATTAAGAATATGAGTGCTACACCCCCTCTAGGGCAGGTAGCCTACATACAATGTAAATGACAGGAAGAGGCTTGTCCCTCCCTCTCTTGCTTACTTTTGTTGTGTTCTCTGTGCAATGAATTGGTGTACTCCTCTGTTGCCCCTTTGCCGTGAGCCAACATGCCATACAGCCAGCCAATGATGGGCACTGAAACCTCTACAAACTGTGAGCTAAAGAGATCCTTTCTCTCTTAACTTTGGGCATTGAGTATTTTGTCTCAGCAACAAGAAAAGTAACTAAGACAGATTTAAGGCATCCCTGATCCAAATGCCAATAGCATCTCTCACAGAAGAGAAAACAATCCTAAAATTTATTTGGAACCAGAAGTGACCTGTAATAGCAAAGGCATTTCTGGGCAACCAATTCTGGGCCTCACAATCCCCAACTTGAAACTATACTACAAAGCTAGTGTGATTAAAAAAAACCACTATGGTACTGGCAAATAAAACAGACCTGAGGATCAATGAAATAGATTAGAAGATGGAAAACAACTCCAAACATATTCAATCACCTTACCTTTGACAAAGGAGTCAAACACATTCACTGGAAGAAAGATAGCCTGTTTAATAAATGGTACTGGAAAAACTGGCTGTATTCGTGCCAGAGAT
>PVJX010030895.1:0-21660 GCA_004027295.1 Dolichotis patagonum
CCTTTGTAATTCCTCTGGTTTGATTCCTGCTTCTTCATTCACATACTTTATTCTTAAGTTATAGATCCTCTTGTCATCTTCCAGTCTTTGTATCTTTACTGCCTGCTCCCTTGTTATTTTTAAGAGATCTTCCCTTTCATGACCCCACATTGCAAGCCTGTGTTCAATTTTTGATAGTCTATCTTTGGTTTCTTTCAAAAGCAGTTTTGCCAGCTTTGTATCGAGTCTTTAGTTTCCTGATAATCTCTTTGAATCTGCTTCATGAATTCTAGGTTTTTTCTGAATTCTTCATTAAATTTTTCTCTCCATTTGTGTTCCTCCATTCTTCTGTGTTTTCTTGAGAGGTGCCCAGCCCTTCTTTTATTAATCTACTTATCTCTTGTTTAATTTGAATTAATATTTCACTTTTGGTCCTGCTTATGAGGTCTTGAAGATATCTCTTTATGTCCGCTAATGCTGTGTTTGATGTTGCATGTTTGCTGCCCTCAATCTCTTTTGTATTTACCTCTCCTGGATCGTTATTCTCAGGGTTGGGGGCTGGGAGTTATTTCTTATTTCTCCCTTTCGTCATGTTTTTCTTTCCTTCCATACAAGTGTACAGTGTAATTCCCAGACCCTTTTCTTGTTGGTTAAGGCTCCTCTAGAGGGCGCAGGCTAGGAGCTTTAGCCCTCTTCAATAGGTTATCAGAGATTAGAGTTCACCCTCGGGCAGTGTGCACTAGCTCCTCCCTTCTGGGCCAGTCAACCTTTGCAGGCCTTCACTGTGTCAGTGTGCACTGATCTCAGGGAAGCAATATTGTAGCGACTCACTGGGTCCCCACCAGGGGCATGGCCTAGTCCAAGCAGATTCCACCAATCCACTTGGCGAGGGGAGCAACCAGCTGAAGCCACTTCCTTATGGAGTTAGGGCTGTCCTGCCCAAATCCAACATGTCATCCAGTCGCTTTCCCCTTTCCTGTGGGAGGGTCTTATCCCCATCACTCACCGCGTGTTGATGCCAGTCCCCAAGAACTGCTGGGCTCCCCGACCTCTGACTTCAGCACGGCTGTGGTGGGAATTCATGGTGCCTCTGGGTGGGTCACATGCAGGGCTGGTCTGGGTGAGCCGCACACAGCGCTGTTCACCTCCATGCTCCAGCCACTCAAGCCAGTCGCTTCGTCACGGATCCCTTGTTCAGGTTGGGCAGGAATTCAGGCGGCTTGAGGAGGGCACCGTGCTCGCTGATCTTATCTTCACTAATAGTAGCCTCAGGACCTCATATTTGAGTGGTTTTTTGCACTTTAGTTTCTTCCTGGGTTGTGAGAGTCCATCTCTCTCTGTTTGGGTCTCTCCAGGGTGTTTTATTCTGGCATTTGAGCTGCCTCTCTCAGAGAGGGTCTCTCTCCTGCTACCCACCAGTCCGCCATCTTGTCTTCAATCCCATATATTATTGATTATGATAAATGAACTCTGGTTAAGCAAGAGAATGTTCTTGTTTTTGTCCTTAGGACATTTATGCTGACCTATTTAATTGTAAGTTTCAGGATATCTGTAATTTACTCTCAAATAGTTTAGAAAGTACATGAAACAGTTGGTGAGGCCAAATATGAAGAATAGATGCTATTTATCCCAATATTCTTGTAACATTTCTATAACTTTGACACTTTCAGAGCAATGAGTCCAAAAAGAGTTATGACTTTCCTCTTGCCCCTAGCTCTAACAATAGCTAAGCATATGGACTCTGAACCTGATTCATCTGTAAGTGAGAAAGAATCTGTTACTCTGTCTCAGCAAATTATCAGGTTAATGGGATAATGAGGTTCATGGAGCAATATTTGCTTTTTTTTAAGGTTTGACCATATATCTTCTAGGTAAGAAACCTGATCTTTCAAACTAGTGACATCTTTTCTTGCTTGTGTTTGCCAATTATAATTGGTTGTGCTTCAGTTAAATAGTGCTCTAGTAATGAAGCTTTTCTCTGTGAGAGGAAAATTTAAAGTAAAATTAAACACAAATGAAAACAAGCAAAGGAGGAAACGTGTACATAATCTTGTGTCCACAGGTAGTTATTTTAATTTGTGGCCATAGTACTACATATATTATGCTGAGAATGTTTCAGTTAAAATCGAAGAGAATTCACCATCAGGTTCCGAAGCCTGGGCAGGTTCAATTAGTGTCGAAAAAACTTATCAAGTCTCCTGTTGTCACCAGGTTTTCTGCAATGTGCTGTGAGTACAATGATGAATTCTCTTTCTTGTTTGCTTGTAGTTCAGTACCCGAAGTTTTTCTATTTTCTTTCTACCTCTTTCTTCTCTTTCTTTCTTTCTTTCTTTCTTTCTTTCTTTCTTTCTTTCTTTCTTTTCTTCTTTCTTTCTTTCTTTCTTTCTTCTCTTCCTTCCTTCCTTTCTTTTTTCTTTCTTTCTTCCTTTCTTCTTTCTTTATTGTCTCTTTTTTTGTCTCTCTCTCTCTGTTAATGGAGAGTGCTATTTTTTATCTTACGTTTACCCAAAAAGAATAACATTTTGATAAATTATGTATATACATACACTTCTTATATACTTGGCTATTTCAAACAGTTATTGAAACCAGTTATGACCTAGCATATGTATGTGAATCTCTTATGTAATTCCTGCAATAGTTGTTCAATATCACTGAAAAACTTCTAGGCAGAATGATATACATTCACTGTTCTTCATCATTACTTAGTTTACTCCTTCTCAAAGACCAAACTACTGAAAGTTATGATTATTTCAATAAATGTCAAATTTGAGGACATCTCCTAAAGTTATTTTTTTCTTACTTTGTCAATTAGTTGACCTGGTCAGCCAATATAGTCCCTCATCTCAGACCTTTATGAATGTTTATATCTTCTCTGTCTAACTTCTCATCTCCTCTAATATACTTTGATGCTATTTATCATGGCAGACAGGCAGTTTCTTGTCTTGCTACTCTTCTATTTGTTCCTTTTGGGATCACATCCAATAAAGCCATCTCAATATAATTTCAGAGAAATTTTTATCTCCAGACTAATCTTTCATCTAATTTTTTTCTCTGTGTGTGTCCCTTTGAACTGAGCTCTATTTTAATCCTATCTTTATTTTGTATTATGAGTTGAAGTCTTGTTGAGTTGGTAATTTGTCCAAGTGAGGCTCAAATTAGAGATCCTTCAGTCTCAGCCTCCCAAAGTGCTAGGATCACAGGCATTCATATCATCACACAAATATACCATGAGCACATGCAATTGCCTGCTTCATTTCACTATCTATACATAATCTCTATGCACTACACTACACAATACATAGTACGAAAAAATCTCCAACTCTTCGTGCCTAAAGTCAAACTATCTAAACCTCTGTTCCTCCGAGCCTTTTGAAACAAGCTGATAGGAATGGAAAATACAATAAGAGAAACATCATGGCATGAAGTGAAAAGGAGCTCCTTGTAATAAAAATAACGGGCACTGTTCTACCAGGGGGAAAAGAAAAATATTCCTTACAGAAACTGCATTTGGAAAAGCTATGAACAAATTAATTTACAAGTGACAAGTGACCATATTAGAAGAGTAAAATAGAAATAGCAAGCAGAGGGAAGACTGGAGGGAGGGAAGGTACTAGGGAGGGAGAGAGAGAGAGAGAGAGAGAGAGAGAGAGAGAGAGAGAGAGAGACTACGAAGCAGCACTTTAAACATTTAACATTAAAATGAAGCACAGCATCATGTGGCCTTTTAATTACTGTTCACTAGGGTAGAAAGCCCCTTACCTAAAAGGCTGTCACATTTAATTTGTTATGATAAATTGATTTTTCAATAACATTTTGCAAAATACTCATAATAAAATCTGTCTTGCACTGTCACATAACAGTGTGCAGCGTTTAAAAATGAGTCAAAGTGTTCCATGGGAGAAAGACCTAAGTTGAAATTACAATTTAAATAACAGGTTTTAGCTTGAAATGTACCCCCTACTGTTAGATTATACAAGGATTGGAGAAAAGTAACTAAAAGCTAATTCTTCAAGTTTGTAAAAATCTAATACTCCATACTCTAGGTAATCTTAATATTGCTCAGTCACTGTAAATTGAATTATTCTTGGGATTGTATTTAAGTCAAGGCAAGATGGTCCTCTATTTATAAATGTAATTTAGTCTCATAAGGGATAATTTTGTTAAATATTGTCAGGTTAATTGAAAGTGATTTGTGTTTACTAAACATTGCGAATACTAATCAAATATTAGACACTGAAGTGTTCAAGATACATTTAAACCTTTGACAAGCGCTGTTAATCTTGCATGGAAGGAGTTTTCATTTCTTAGGTGAACTTTGCTTTTCATTATTTTGTTCAAAACTGATTAAGAGAAAGTGAGAAAACTAACCTTCATTTCTTTTAGAAATTTTGTGACTTGGGAGTCTGTGGGATAGGTTTGCAGAAGGATGTTATTTATGTTTTATTTCTATGCTACAAACAGCACATTTGCCTTTCCATCTGCTTAATTCCATTCCAGGTTTGCTGTTCTGTACCACTCATAGCATCATTGAACTCCACATAATAACTTTTATAGGACACAAACATTATCATGCAATTTGCAGTCAGGTTGAGGATAAAGCCTGATAGCTCTCGTGCCCTGGCCTGGTGACTTGGCTCAGTTCTGAAGCCTACATTGGATGTGGTGGATGCACATCAGCTCTATGAGGCTTAAAGAAACGTTTCTCCTAATACAAAAATAAACCCACCATAAGCATTCATTCTGAAGGAATTTTACAGTTGTTGGTTAACCTGCTCCCTTATGCCCTACAATATTCATTAGCAGATTTCTCTGTTTATGAGTGATATTATATGGAAATGGTTATGAGAAGCTAACAGATGTAACCACTGAAATAAATTAGAACGAAAAGTTCTGTTTTTTACAGATGGTTTCATCGAATATGCTTTTTCTCTCCTCCACTTTAACATTTCATTTTCTTTCAACAGGAAACTTTTCTTTACCGACTACGGGAATGTTGCCAAAGTGGAAAGATGCGACATGGATGGCATGAACAGAACGAGGATCGTTGATTCCAAGGCAGAGCAACCATCTGCACTGGCAGTAGACCTCGTCAACAAACTGGTTTACTGGGTAGATGTGTACTTGGACTATGTGGGCGTAGTGGACTATCAAGGGAAGCGTAGACACACCGTCATTCAAGGCAGACAAGTAAGTGCAGTTTTGCTAAAAAAAATTCAACTAAGGTAATAAAAGAGATGGTATCATGTTATGAAAAAGACAAGAATTTGAGAATTTCTTGGAAAGGGTAGCTGTCATCAGCTACAAAAATTATTGTTCATTGCCTGTTTGCCAGAAGATTTGTTTTAAAAGCAACACTGTGGTGTCCATTACATCTCTGACACTTTCTCCCCTCTATTGACCATAAGCAAGGAAAAGCAGCAAACAACAAAGAGAAAAATGCTGTACTAGCAAGAAAGCAAGCATTGGAATGGGAAAGATGTTATGATCTGTTATAAAAACCTAATTTATGTAGTTTATTCGTAAGGAACTGAACGATCACCTGTCCTATGAGGCGGTGGAGATATTTTTCTGACTAAAGCAAATACCTGCTCAAAAATGTGCTTTTTAAGAGTTTGGTTTATGCTTTAATCTTCATATTTATTCAAGTGCTTCCTAAAATGAGAATTTGGTAGAAATTTCCAAGAGCACAGTTCTTCTTACTTGTGCTAAGTTTTTCCTTTGTTGACACGAAACAGTCCTCTAAATTAACATAAACCTTATTCACTGGTCCATGTTTTCAAATTCATTTGGATCTCACCGCACAAATGTCACGTGAAATTCATCTGTGGAGCTCAAATACACGAGTCTTCTTTCACAGTGTAAGAGAGATACAGCCTGTATTTTCCCTTTAAAATCACTTCTGATTACTAATAAGTCTTCAGTATTTCATTATTTTAATTTTTTTGATACCAGGAATCAAACTCAGGGCCTCATGCTTTCCAGGCAGGCTCTGCTGTGTCACTGAGTGAATATCCTTGGCCCAATCAGCTTCTTTTACAGGAACTCTTTTTCTTTCTTGATATATAAACAAATGCAACAATGAGTTTACCTTAAAATAAGTAATAAATAAACTGTGTAGTGTTGAAATTGGAACTAGTCATTTCTCTCACACATTCAACTGTCTTAAAATACTTTGTTCTTTGGAAAGTGCTCTGTTGTAACTTTTAAAGGACCTCATTTGATGATGGTACACCTCCTTTTTTATTTATTTGCCATTAAAAATTAAACCTTGAACCAAGGATAAGGAATTAGAATGATTTTCCACCTGATTAATTTTAAAATTTTTTATTAATACGTTTGTAGCACATAATGATTATATTTATTGTGGGGGAGTTTGTACATACATGTGATGCACCTTAATTTTCTTTTGTCCTTTTTCTCTCCTACCCATCTTTACTCCCTTCAGCTCTTATTCCGCTTCTCATTTTAAAAAGCTCTAGTTTCACTTTGTTAAATTCCTTTTTGTGTCCCTTTTCTTTCTTTCTCTTGTCTCTCCCTCCCTCTGTTTTTCTGCTTCCCTTTTGAAAAGAATCTCCCTATTTCTTTTTTACTCTTTTATTTGCCTTTTTATTTTTATTTTGGAATTCTCATGTAAGGGAAACCATGTAAAATTTAAACTTGAGTGTTTATTTCTCTTGTCATCCTGTTGTGAGGTGCAACCATTTCCTTGTAAGGCCTGAAGTTTGTCATTCTTCACAGAATAGCTCTCCATTTTATATAAGCACTATAGTTTCTAAAAAAGACTAAAAATATAAATTTTATTTGATCTTCATGACTACTTTAAAAAGTTTGTTACAGTTATTAAACATTCTTTTTTGTACTTCTGTTGCTCATATTTTGCTTATTTCCTGAACATATGCTAAATTTACCAAAGGGTAGCTAAATTATGTGGGTTTTTTGGATTATGTGGGCTGTAATCAGAATGATATATCTGCCACTCAATTATTTCACCTCTGCTGAGGATCGTTAAAATAGCAGATGATAATGTGCTTATTTTATGAGAAATAAAATAGACAATTGTCTCCTATGTATCTATGCTTTTCCTTTTGGAAAGTGAATTGATAAAGAGAAAATGAGTACACTACAACCACACACTCCAATGAGAAAGGCCCCACAATATGAACAAAGCACACATTTGGGAAGACAAAGGGAAGAGTTCAGTCTACTTCTCATTTTTACAATAGACTGCTGGTGTATGTTGTGACTATGGTGTCAGCAATGTAGAAAATTACATTCATAAACACATGTGCCCCTCCCCTGCCACATAAACACACATGTTATTATGGAGTAACATATAATACCCAAGGAGAATATGAGTTTTAAGACTAAATAATTCTTCATATCAAGTCCTACTTTTCCTTTGTAGTGTAGATAAGAAGAAATTAGATAGTATCCAAAAACATATAAAGGCCAATTTTCAGTTCCTATACCACATGAAATTGCCAGGATACAAATAATGATAAATATATCCTTGAAAGATAACATATTACTTGCTTTTGCTTAAAGTATAGAGTAGGATATATTTTTGATTAATATTGAGTATTTGGCAGTTTTTTCTACAGTAAAACCACATATACTTCCTCACTAAAAATTAGTTCCCTTCACTAAAAATTAGCAAAGTATTTAATTTGTAATTTCACATCAAAATTTTCACAGGTTATCAGCTGACAACTATATGAAACTCAGGAATGAAAGAGTTTTAATATAAGTATGAGGCTACTGATAGACAAGGTATAGAGGATGTGACTTTTTATCATTCTTCGTTTCACTCTACTGGAAGTGTTCTATGACTTTAAAATGTAATTTCCTCCCTAAGACCTTTGCCAAGGAAGAAAGTTTGACCTCTGACTTAATTGTACAGACATTAGTAAGTATCATCATTCTCAAAGCAAATAATTCTGTTTTCCGTAATGAATAGGCTTTAAAAAAACACAATTTCTAAATGAAATGCTTAAAATATATATAAATACCCCTAAATGAAACACCTCAAATTATATATAATAGATTCATAGCATTTTATTGACTATGCTTGAAAATCTGGTTCCCATTATTCTTAAAAAGTAACTATGAGACACATTTTCTTAATAAAATGAATAAAAACATCTCTCCCATATATTTGAAACCTCTTTATCCACTAAGGCTTAGTGTCTTCTTTATACATACAAATTAAACTTGTAAAATGTGGAATACTTTGAAAGGAGTTAAATGATAACATTTTTGTGACTCTGCTACTATGTATATTTTCTACACTGGTAAATAGCAATCAGGTTTTTCTTCCTAGTAGTAGACAGCATAATTAAAAAGCATATTTTTAACCTCTTTACAGATCAGACATCTTTATGGTATAACTGTGTTTGAAGACTATTTATACGCAACCAATTCTGATAACTTCAATGTTGTAAGAATAAACAGATTTAATGGCACTGATATTCACTCATTAATTAAAATGGAAAGACCTCAAGGAATTCGAATATATCAAAAAAGAACTCAGCCAACAGGTGAGTTACAAGACTTCTTCATAACTTAAGTGACAGTAGATTGAATGAGGGTGCAGTCCTTGTGCCTTCTTGTAGTGTTAAAGTGGGTGAGTCATTAATTTCATTTTGACACAAAACTGTGCGTGTCTGCTTGATAAAATGGGAAAGAGCTCCTTTACAAGTTAAAATGACAAATTGTTCAGTTCTTAGTGGATCATTTCTCTAGCCATAGAATGGAAATGATGGCTAAATATAGACTCAAGAAGGAACTTTCAATTGTGATATATATAGACAAGATGCCAGGTGTTAAGATTTCTGTTTCACTTTTGGTATCACTTTGAGAGACAGATATTCAATCAGGTGAACTTTCTTGCAATATTTATCTAATATTCACTGTAGTCATTAGTCCCTCTAGATTTAACATTGCAATTGTTATCTTAACAACATGTATTTATTGAAAATGGTTTTTAAGATAAAGTTGTAAATTTTTTTAAATGTTTCTCAAACACACTGGCCAGTTTTTCAGTGGTAGATTAATAATATTGCTCAGTAGTCCATTTAGACTAAGTCATGTCCAGAATAATATTGCTTATGAAACCATCACCCCAATTTTCATCATCTTTATATACCTATGCTTCCAATAAAAATAATCTAGAATTATCTAAATATTAACATACATTCAGTAAGGAGTTATATATTATCACTACCATGTCACAGACAATTCAGTTTTGAATTTCCTACATAGCCTTATAAAACTTTGATATAAGGATTTCTTCATCTATTAACTATTCATGGAGCATCTACTTGTAGCTAGTTCCTACAAGCCAGGAACTATTACGTATACATTAAGAATACAGCAGGATGTAAAACCAAACAAATTTTTCTCTTTTCAAGCTTTCCATTCTAGGGGAGAAGATATATTTCACATATTCAATAACTAGGCATTTTTCATTACATCACATGTCAATAAGTGTTATAGAGAAAATAAATGAAAAATAAGAAATTTAGGAATTGGGGAGAATTGCAATTTTGTATTGAATATTCAGAGGAAGCCTCATTGGAAAGATGGCAGCAAGTGAAAGACTTGAAAAAGAGTGGCATGGAAATAAATATTGGGAGCCAGAGTGGAAGGTGGAAGGCTAAGCAAGCACAAAAGCAGTGAGAGAAAACATGCCTATCCCATCAGAAGAGCAGCGAGGTAGGCTGTGTGAGTGAGCAACAGATGAATAAGGAAGAGAGAGATATAATTGGAGAAGTAGAAGACCATGAGAAATAGAGTACGGTAGGCTATCATGAAAACTTCTGCTTATACATTTGAAATGGGACTCTTGGGCATTAGACAGAGGAGTCTCATGGTTTGATGAACTTTTAATGAATCACTGTAGCTACTGCACTGACAGGAGGCTATGAAGGAAGAAGGTGGGACCATTAGGGTATGGTAGTTTGTCCCCCCAAAATGAAAGTACTAAAGATTAAGTTAAGGCCAATAGGTTTTTCTGATCCATTGGAGGCAGGTTGTCAATTTAAAAAAAACCCTCAAAGAAGTGCTTAGGCTTGAGAGACTGGAAATGAGTTATTTTTGAGATTGGGGAGACTACAGTATGAATCAAATCTTGGCCAAAGCAAGTTCATTGCTCATGGGTTATTTCAGATGTGTCTGGTAAATTCAAGTGGTAATATACAAAAACTATTTGAATATAGAAGAGTCTGTATTCAAATTCAAATGGAAAGTCCAGGATGGAGATATCCATTTGAGAGTCATTGGCATGTCATGCAAGGTCATGGCAATGGATGTGAACACCAAGGATGTTAAATATCTATATCTATCTATCTATCTATCTATCTATCATCTATCATCTATCTATCTATCTATGCAAAAGAATTCTAAATAATAGACACTAGAATACTTTAACAATAAGACAAGCCAAACAGGCAGAACCAGAAGCAGAGATGAGAATAAGATATTAAATTCATTGAGCTTTGCAGTTACCATCTTGAAGCTCATTGAGATCTGGTAAAGGCTTTTGACTCTGACGTGAGTATCTGAGTAAAAAGACTGAGAGAGAGACGAAAGAAAAGATGATAAAAAATAATCATAGATAACTTTGCAAAATACGAATTTAAGATGAAGTAAAGTTGGGTTAAAAAGGTTTTGTTAGTTCCAAGAGGGAGAATTAATGACACCTTTGTGAGCCAATAAGCATGGTCCTTGAAAGAAAGCAAAAACGGTAACAATCAAAGGGTGGAGCACTACTGATTACGTGATCTAGTGTGTATGAGGTTGGAAAAATAAAAGCAACACTTTTGTCAGGGAAAGATATTTAAAAATGTACTTTACTTATTTTTCACTTAAAATGAGGGAAAAAGTGAATAGGAACTATTTATAAAAGCACAGCAGTTTTATTACAAGAAAATTGTCTAGGTGTTCATCATAATTTCTCCTAAATATTGATAAAAAATATAGTCACAATAATGCAAAAAATTTAATGAACTTGTTCCTACCATTTCTTCCCTTTAGCTGATCTTTGTTTTTTCTTATCCTCCTTAAATAATATTTTTCCAGTGTCTTTCTCTTTATTAATGCTTAAATATCAGCAAACATTTTTCTGTTATGATGAGTTTCCTCATGTAAATTTATTATTCACATTTTCACATTTATAGTCACATACACAGATACAGACACAGACACACACACACACACACACACACTTTAAAATTTGATTTCATAATAGAATTCTCAAAGTTGACAAAAGACTCAAAATTTTAAAAAAAGTTTCAGCTTTTCTTAACAATGTAGCATTAATGACAGAATCATATTTCACCACATTTATTTGCTTATATTGTGAATTGTTGGAAAGAAGATCCTTTCTTTACTTAACTACATAAGCTTAACTTAACTACATAACTACATTAAAAATAATGGTATTATTTTTAAGTGACTTGCTTTTCTAAAATTTTTTTATCATTGGTATTTAGAAAAGTACCAGAAACATGTGTGAAAAATCATGTTACTTTTCTGATTACATGTGAAGAGCTTAAATTAATATGAATACAGTTTTATTCCTCAGAACTTTATTTAGAAAAGCTAACCTTAGGAGAATTTTGACAAATGCTTATTTCCTCTTTCATAGAGTTTAAACTTCATCCATTTGATTATCAAGTAGTTGGCTATATTGAACTTTGCTAAGACTCTCTGTTCTTACACTAAAAATTTTGACATATTGATGCAGATACTTATCTTGTCTTTGGAGAATTTCAAGTACACTGTTTTGTGTTTGTTGCAGTCAGAAGCCATGCATGTGATGTGGATCCATATGGAATGCCAGGGGGCTGCTCACACATCTGTCTGCTCAGTGGCAGTTACAAAATGCGGACCTGTCGCTGCAGGACTGGCTTCAACTTGGGGAGTGACGGCAGGTCATGCAAAAGTATGTTGTTAAAATCAAACATTTTGCCAGCAGCTAATTCTTCCAAATAGAAATTTTAGTATTAATTACATGCATCAACATCAATATTAACATGAATCCTAGGTGAAGTTTGCCTGTAAACTCTGTTCTTTTTCCTCGGAATCAGTATTTATTGATTTGTTTGTTTTGTGACAATAGGAATAAGAAACTAATTAAGGTATGGAGTCGCTAAATGTATTGATCTCATAGAAGACTTTTAGGAAGGTTTTTAAAGTTCTTAAATAGTGATCTTAGTCAATAAACTGCATTCAACAGTGGAACAGATTTTGCCTCCCAGAAACCAAGATGCTCATTCTAACTAACAACAGGGATATTCTGTAGTCCAAGAGAAAATAACACATAGAAATGTTTCAGTGCGTATATGTTCACATGGAAGTGATATTTATTTTATAATTAATTTTCCAGATAACTAAAGATTGTTAAATATTATTCTTTTTACCACTTTACTAAAGAGATTTTTTTCCTTCATATAACATTTATCGAAATTATACTGCTTACTCTGTATAGTGTCCAGTTAGACTGTATCTTAGTCAAAGCAACAACCTTTCATTTCTGTCAGGATTGCTTCTCTGGTCATCCTTTTGCCATTTATTCTAATTCACTAACATGTCTTTGCTTACAACTGCAAGTTAAGACCAGTAAATTTAACTTAAAATAAATTTTAAATGCAACTATTTAGAATGAATGGCAGTATAAACATATTTTAAGTCAAGAACTCAAAAAACTGAACTGTAATAAAATGTATGCATTTCATATTTTCTTTACATTTTTATTTTGCATTTATGATTTTGCATTAAATGCTGAGAATATGAAGCTCTCAAGACTCATGTTCCCAAGCCTTTTAGATAATTGAAGCTACCAATGCCTCAAAATAAAAGAAGATGAACACACTACATGTATGTATCATTTTTAAGGGAATCTGCTTGACACTTGGGAAATGAAGGCATACCATGTGGATACACACAAAAGTGTACCCACATTTGTATATTTTTATGCTTTGAGAAAAATGTAAGTTCAGAGTTCCATATGATTTAATCATCCTGAATGAGGAGTGTCTTTAGGCTATGTCTAGGGTAAACATAAAATTCTAGCTATTTTAAACAGAAGTGAATGTAATGCAAATAAGTGCCATAAAATCATTGAAAACCCTGAAACAGCAGCTTCTAAACATGGTCTTACCAAACCATATCAAATTAGCCTGGCTAATAACTAGCTGCCACTATCAGGGGCAGGGCATCAACCACAACTGGAATGTTAACTTCAAAAAGCTACCCTTTTACTGAGATCCAGGCACTGCAATGCCTATGCTACAACAATTAACTGCAAACCTGTGTTACGTTCCGTAGTCTCCTATTACATGGAGGGTGGGCATTCAGCTCCTTGCTTCTTGATAGTTAAAATGTAAATGCCAAAGAAGAAGGCCAGAGTAAAAAATTTCTGTTTCTCAGTTAGATGAATGCTAGTAGAAACTTCAAACAGTATTCACCTTATTTCCACTTTCTATACTTTTTATACATTGGGCTTATGAGGATTAAAGCAAAATCAAAACCCTAGCTTTAAGAGTCTGTGAAAAATAGTTTTTCAATTTTGTGCAATGTGCAAGTAACTTTAAAGTAAATTTTGAAGAATACCTAAACATATGAATTTAGATACAAAGAACAAAAGAGTTGTCATTGTTATTTAAAACATACATACCTGCATGTATAAACACATACACTAACTTAATGAAATACTAGGTTAACCAATTAGCTATGAACCATGCTTTAGAAATGATAAAATAAAACAAATGTTAGCAAAAATTATTATGGCGATGGATCATTTTTGTGCATTTCTAAATGAACTAGAAATTGTTATCACTGCTAAAAAGATATTTTGTAATACATAGAAAAGCAATAAAACAAGCAATATTCTTTGATATGTAACTCTTTTTGATTGAATAAAGCAAGTATAAAAGTATTATTAATAAATGTTCAAAAACAATCTAAATATTCAATGATAGGTAAGTTATAGACTATATTATATTGCTTTACTGGTAGGGAATTTTACACCGCCATTAATGCTTTGGAACATGTTATAATGACTTGGTCAAATGTCATTAAATTCTTAAAATGAATACATGTGAGTCCCATAAAAACAAAAGAATATATTCATATAATATTGGAAAAATATTATGAAACAGGAAAAGTTTTCCAAATGAACCAATATTACTAATATAATCGATTGTTTTGAATAAGATATCTTTGAAATTAGATATACTAACAAGAGACTAGATGGTCAATGAGAAGAATATTAATATACTGTAACCTGTAATTCCATCTAAGAAAATGTATGAAATGATAGATGGAAAAATACATTCTTATCTCAGTATTATTATGAGCAACCGGGAAACAAAAACCAACTCGAAAATGGCTTAGTAAATTATCTAAAACAGGGTCATTGTAAGGCTTATAATAAATCAACATAGGACATAATTTTGATGGTATGATGGAATAATACATATAGACTATAAAATTGAATGATCTTTCTATATAAGAAAAGTATTTTAGACAAATAGCTAGATAAATTATAATTGAGTTATTCACACACAGTAATACTATATAGCACAGAAAATGAATGAACTGTGATTACAGCAACAATAGATGAATACCAAGAATATAATGAAAATCAATCCATTTTATAAAATTCACACATGCAGTTCAAGCATGTGAAATTAAATAATTCAGTATTGGGAAATACATAAGTATTAAAACTCTTCTTGGAGTGTGTGATAGACAGGAAATCCAGGATATTTAATATCTTTATGACAGAAGGTTTTATGTGCAGTTATATGCTTATCTTCCAGAGTATTGCCGATATTAACATTTGTGTTGGGTTCTTGGGATTTGTTTTCTTTTATTTATTAAAGATTGAAATATGTTATAGATATCCTTTCATGTATTCAGCTTTAATAAGGCTAATTTTAAAAGAAAAAACACAAGAAATTTGTGAAATACTGATATAGTTTTGATAAAAAGTATTAGCTTTATTAGTAATCACATTATTATTAATCCCAGATTTTCTATACTTACTTTATTAGAGATCTCAATTATTCTGTGGTTATCCACATATGGCCCTTTTTGTATACTCAATTTTACTTAAAAATGGTATATTTATCTCTTCATAATATAGTATTGCTTTTAGTTACAAAGCATAAAAAAACATAAGGTTTGTTTCTAATCAAAGAGCCTGGTATAATCTGGCAGTTTAAATGAATCAGTTCACTCTGTTTAAAAAAAAGCCACATTGATTCTGGCATTATACATTCTGGAGGCTGATTTTTGCTTGAGAATTTGTTTTTCATTTCTTGGTTGATGTTGATAAGGTCTGTGGTTTATATCAGAGCTACTTACAGACAGTATCAGCCTGTAACATTCTAAATAAGATGTGAAGAAAAAGTGATGTTATTAATTGACACTGATTTCATTTCTTAAAAGGCAGTTGCAATGTATTCCCATGAAAGAGAGTAATGGTACCACGTAGATCTTGTTTGCCTGTGACAGTGTGTAGAGGAAATGTAGAGTGTAATGTTTTAAATGTTCTGAAGTCCTTATCGTTGCTTCCTATCATGAGTGTTACGGTTAGCACAGCATATATAGAAAGTGCTAGATAGATTGTAATGCAATATGAAATTAAATGTACTGGATGTTTTACTAAATGTCCATTTCACAAGTTACAAATTATTCAGGGATGTGTCATGTGTTTGCTATGCAGACAATTACAAGCAAAAGAATAATTAACTAAATATAACCCGTTCACAGAAGTAATTTCTGTTTTAATTAAAGTAATGCAATTAGCTGGCCTTCTTACATCAAGATACATTTGGCATATTTTAGAGTTTAATTTTTAGTACTGAATTTAAATCACTAATTGTGCCAGTTAATTAAACAGCGCTATTGTATGGTATAAAGAAGATTAGATGACATCCTTTGTTTATATTTGTAATCTTTTTTCTGCAGGACCAAAGAATGAGTTGTTCCTCTTTTATGGGAAAGGACGTCCAGGAATTGTTAGAGGAATGGACTTAAATACCAAGATAGCTGATGAATATATGATCCCCATAGAAAATCTAGTAAACCCTCGTGCTGTAGATTTTCATGCAGAAACCAGTTATATCTACTTTGCTGACACCACGAGTTTCCTAATTGGCCGACAGAAGATAGATGGTACAGAGCGAGAAACCATTCTGAAAGATGGTAAGTGTCACAATGTGGCATTAACATCAAACTGCCCAGCATAAGGACTTTGAAAAAATAAGCGCAATATATATCAGAGTGTAATTAACTGGCTTCCAAGTTCTTCTTGCTCATTTAAAAGCATGTTTATTTTAATTGCTCAGTAATATATTATCTTTCTGTGCTTTTTACACACTATTTGAAAAAAAATACCGGCATCTCTATTATTATCACAATCCTTGTAATTATTTGTTATTCTAAAAACATCAATAAATTGGAATTTTCTAGTTTTGACTTAAAACAGAAAGATCTCTAAATGAACTTCAATTATGCATATTTTAATTTATGCACACATATGTGAAATTATATGCATGTAAATATTCATGCATATGTTCTGTTTTTAGGTCAGTACATGTCATAAATTATTGGACTTAGCAGCAACCAATGAGGTATTAAAAGAATATATGCTTGGTATAAGTAGATAAAAATCTCTAAAAATCAGGGAACCATATCATATTTAGAAATATTAAGAAAGCACTCTAACCTCAGTTTCCTCAAGTGTAAGGTCTAATTACTTCTTAAATATTTTAGAAATTCATGAATTAAGGAATATTAGTTATATGCTTATGATATGATGGACACTTTACTAGCTATGTATCATAGATAAGACAAATCTTAAGAAACAGCTACTTCTTTCATGGAATTCAAAATCTGCCATGGGTGATAATATAAGTGCATGAAAAATACAAAGACATTAAATTAGATTAATGAGATCAAAGTTAAACTAAAGAAATACGTATCCTGTGTGATTCATGGATACTGTCCACATAATGGAAATCCACAGGAAGGAAAAGATGTCTTACATGAGTAGGCTTAGAAAACTAGGGTGGAAGTAAGTTTGAGCTTAAAGGAGGAGCATTACAGGAGGAGAAAAGAACATTTCTGCAACCAAAAATTTTATGAAATAAAACATTTTCAAAAGGAGAATAAGGGCAAGCCTATGGATAATTAGTGGGAGTTTGTCAGTAATTTTGAAGGGGAGTTATAGAAGGTGAGTGTGATAGGATGAAAGGACTTGCATATGAGGTAATAGAATTTGAACCAAATCTTGAAAGAGTAAAAAACAAGAAATCTTTGAGGCAAAAACTACTGTGAATTACGTACTATTTCTGGAGGATCAGTCCTAGACAGGGTTGCAGAATGAAACAGAAGGGCTACAAAGAAAAATATTAAAATTATTTGTAACTTGAATCATGATGAATGGTGATGTCTCCTCTAAGTATTTGAAAAGGAATGAGGGGACAGAAGATTATTCAGCTCAGCTATACTTTAAATCAAATCCTTAATGATAAGTACATTCTTCACGAATGGCAAATGAACTGCTAAAATGAAAAATATCCTAGCTCTTGTCTTTTTTAATAGCTTACTGATTAAAACTCCACAAATCCTCCATGATTTAACATTCTCAAGGCGTATATGCTACAAGTTAAAGTTCTGCCTTCAACGGGATGTGGCAGAGGCTGTCTGACTGCTTTTCTCCATAATGTGGTAAGAAATGAGACAGTGGAGTTACCCATTCATGCTAGGTGGATGCACTAGCATTGTTCTAATTTCACTGCAGACACTTTCAAGAGAAATTAAAATATTACAGATGGATCTTGGTTTCTTAAAAAGAAAAAAAAATGTGCTGGTTCCTATACTATGACAGAATATTCTAGCTAATAGCCATATCTTTGACAATAGTTTCTGACCAGTGCTAGTTTTCATTCTTTGCATCTTATGCTACTCTCTTTCTTCCCAAATGTGGCCTTTATAATTTCAAATAAAGTACATGCTCAATAAGACAAACATTTATTTTTACTATGAATAACAAGTTTTATGAAATATTTTCCTTTCTGTGTTTTCTTAATTTTAGATTACAGCAACTTATTTTGTGGTAGTAAAACCAATTACAGTAATAATAGCTAACCTTTGTACTTACTTATTGGATATTAGCATTGTTTCACTTTTGTGCAATGCCCCATTTAATCCACTCCACAGGTCCCTGAGGGCGGTATTATTATTTACTCCATTGCATAGATTGGAAATTGATTCTCAGGAAGACACAGTGCTTTATCAAAGTCAGTTATCTAGTAAGTGATGCGACTTAAGAGCTGAAAACTCGGAAATTTTATTATGCTTGCAAGCTGAAAATTTACGCTGCTATACCTCTGTGACTGCTAGTAGAAAACGAGAAGCTTGTGAGACAAAAGACAGTTATTACTAACATCAACAGCAGCAGCCAGACAGCAATAATTTTGCTTCCGGATGCTGAATCTAACTCCTCATCGGACAACACAAAGGTGACACCCGCTCATGTAGCGATGAGAGAAATGTGAAGGTTAAACAACCCCAGTTTTTTCAAACTATAAGCATGCTTATTCATTGCTCCAGAGAGAGGTACTCTCTCTAGCTTCTAAGACTAACACAAATCTATCCTTTTGTTGAGAGACAAACACAATCTTTATAATCCTAGAATATTTATCTTGTAAACATCTTTGAAAATAGAATACAGAAAAAAGGTGCTTCTCTGCCTCAAGGATACCCAGAGATGAACAAATGATAGAAAATTGTCTCGGAACAATGCTGGAACACAAATTCATGTGGTCTGAAAAATGATCCATGAAAGATATCCACCTCCTATTCCTCCAGTCTGTACAATTACTTTATATGCATGGCAAAAGGGATTTGCAAACATGATTATAATATGAATCATGAGATCAAGAGATTGTCTTGGATCGTCTGAGTAGGCTGTAAATATAGGACATTTATAAGAGGAGGCAAGAAGCACAAAGTAGGAGTCATGAATATAGATGCAAAAGACTGAAGGGATGCAAGGAAGGAGTCATGAGCCAAGGAATCCAAACATCTAGAAAAGGCAATTCTTCCCTAGGACCCCTAGACAGAACCAGTTTTCCCCAAATCTTCCCTTTAGCACACAAGACTAATGCCACTTACACTAAAATTTTTTAAAAAATTATATATTATTTTAAGCCACTAAGTTTGTGGCAATTTGTTGGATAGTAGTAAATTAGGAAATGAAAAAGAACCTATCATGTTAACCACTGAGGAATACAAAGGGACACAATTTTTATTGTGAATTTTACTTGACATGGAATTCTGCAGTGAGACATGGAGCAGACATATATGTTTCCATGTCTCAAAGTCTTCCTTTTACCTAAGTATTTTAGTAGCCATTAAGTTAAAAATAATGAATAATTTTAGATAAGAATATTTTTTATGAAAAAATATAGCCATAAAAAGTAAGCAATTACTTCCTTCCATTCATATTGTCTAAATGATAAATTTAAAGACAATCTGTTGACATATTGTCAAAGGGTGGTGCAGTGTGATTCCTGGTATCTCCAGACTGTGCCATAGATTTTACAGTCTCACAGCTTTTATAGTTTTGTGCTAAAAAGTATGGTATTATGTTCAGTGCCCCAGTTATTTAAGTAATACCACTGTATTACTTAGATTGCAGAACAGCAAGTAACACTGAATTTAAAGTAAATTTATAGTTTTTACATCTACAAGTCACCTCTGATCCTTGGATTTCAATAAACTTTGCCATGTAAGTAAGAATACTTTGTGGCTTATAAAAAGAGTTTCAAAGAAGAAACAAATAAAGTAACACTTTTGAATTATGTTAGAAAATACCTATGTGCTTTACATGGTGGTAAGATCTTATGAAACATTTTAAAACGAAGAACAAATTTTTACACTGTTACTAAATTGCAGGTAACCATTCATCTTATTTTTCTGCTCCTCACTCTGAACTTTATCAAAATAAAAACTTCAAAACACTAAGAAATGTAGACTCTGGCCCGCCATTACAGGAATTAATGAGTACATTTCTCAATCTTGAGACATTTGCTAATTAAAACTGTTTAGAGATTTTTCAAGTGCTCGTGACTTTTGAGAATCTAATGGCTATTGTCCCACTGAGTGTCAAGGACATGACCCATCTGCACATACTGACTCATGTCAACTGTGAATAAGGCAGTGTCCTAGAATTTACTTGAGATTGGAATCCTGAAAACACCGGTCTCATATTTAGTTTGTAAATACATATTTCTCATAAGTTTGTATTTCTCAAGAGGTCTACAGGATATTTGAAAAACAATTTAAACCAGTATACTTTCACCCTTTTTATTTGCAAGGTAGACATGCATATGAGCAATTGGAAGTATGGGTTGTAAAATGAGTTAAGGAAAAAATGGAATTGCTTGTCTACCATAAAGTGGTTTGATAAACATGGAAAAAAGTGAAGATTTTCCCTTATTCATTTTCACCCAGTGTAAGGTTATACATAAGATTGACAGACACATATGATGCGCAAATGTGTTTTGCATGTGTGGACAGCAGCTCTAAAAAGCTCTAGAAGTTTTTTAAAATTTTATTTACAGAGGAAAAAAAACAGGAAAAAGGGTAGCAACAATACAGAATTCAAAAGGAAAAAAGAAAAGAACAAACAAACACTAAGAAATCATTGCTTGATAAGTTACATATTATCACCTTAGAAATAGTTGTTCACGTTAAAAATTAAAGCATACAAAGTAGACATTTAAACAGTGACTATTAACAGTTCTGCTTCACAGTCTAACAAAAGCAGTAATATGGTCATCTATGCTACACACGTACACATACATGCAGTTATAACCTTTAGAGCATTTTCTTTTCCTCTCTTTTTTTACAATAACAATTACACATTTGGGGATTTTTTACTCCTACATTTAAACGAAACAAAAAAGGCTAAAATCACTCTGAACAAAGAATATTAGTATTGCTGGCTTTCACTTCATGATGCTACAGAATCAGCAATAGGTACCTTAGTGTTTCTTTTTTCTTCAAAGTACTTGTTCATTTCATCAGGCATTATATAATCAGTTCTCATAAACTGTTTAT
Source organism: Dolichotis patagonum (assembly GCA_004027295.1). NCBI lineage: Eukaryota > Metazoa > Chordata > Mammalia > Rodentia > Caviidae > Dolichotis > Dolichotis patagonum. Next base: position 21,121 of record PVJX010030895.1, read on the forward strand.
AGGTTGTATGCATGCATGAGTCCCTACATGTATTTCCATCTTTTCTGTATTAGAGGGAAAGACAAAACATAGCAAGACAAAACATAACACATTCTTTAAAAAACATGAAATGAAAAAGTCATATAAAACCAAAGTACAAGGTGATCTACAATGGTTACTGTGCTGTCTCTTGTTATCTTCAATAGAATTGTCCATATCATCAGGTACAGTATAATTGAATGTAGCAGTACATAATAATATTAATAAAAACAAAACATTGTAGACAGTATAAGACTCCAAAAGCAGGTAATAATCAAACCAGAGTGGGTATCCCAGTGAGTCTTGTCATCTTCGGTGTAGTTGTATATACTCTCAGAGTTGATATTATTAATCATAACAGATTTGAATATAATCTATAAATACAAAACAGCAATCTAAAAAACCAGATTCAATTAAGATCAGTCATGCAAAACAGTGTAAGTTATACAGGGATTCAGATTAAGTTAATAGGAAATTAAGGATGATTACCATACTATATCTTACTATTTTCAAGATAGCTGT
>PVJX010030896.1:0-21637 GCA_004027295.1 Dolichotis patagonum
CCAGAGCCCGCAGCGGGGCTGTAGACGCCCTCACAGGATCCCACTGCAGCCCCAAAGCCCCGTCCGTGAGCGCCTGAGGCACTGGAGGGACATCCAGATATAAAACACCGAGGCTACCAACTCTGACATCACTTACGTGAGATCTTCTCTTTTGAGTCCCTAATCTCTTCTCTAGAAAGTCCGGCTGGCTTGGTGTAAATTATTGTCCACATTTAAACTGTGAGGATGTGAGCTGGAAGTTCTCTCAGACATACTCGATAAATTCTTTGCAATCAAGATGTAAGCAACCACAGGTAATAATACAGGAGAAGTGGGGGGGGAAATTTAGCAATACTGACTACCTAGTATTTGCCAAGCACTGTGCTAGGTGTTTTAAATGCATTACCTCGTTTATCTCATAACACAAGAACTAAATGAGACCAGAGTGTCAAAAAATCAGTCAGAGCAAATGTCAGTATTAAAAGACAATGATAACACAAAACATTAGAGATTCCAACTCAGGAGGCTGAGGCAGGAGACTCTCGTGTTCAAGGGAAGCCTGGGAAACACTGGCAAGACAGTAAGACCATTTCTCCAAATAAAAAAAAGGAGGAGGAGGAGACCTCAAAAGTCTAAGAGGAACAAAAATAAGAAAATGGCACAAAGAAAGAGCCTTGAAGAGTATATGTTTTTAAAAAGAAGTGTATTTAACTTTTTTCTTAATTTATGTTTTGAATGGGTATCACATGTAAGAATACAAAGACCTAAAGATAACATAACAGAGCCCATGCATGCGTGTGTGCATGTGTGTGTGTGAGTGTGTGTGTGTGAGTGTATGTGTTACTATGCCACTGGAAACCAAACCTGGGACATACACACTGAGCTAAAACCCTAGGATTCATTTTTATTTTTAAATTTCAAAAGAAGGTCTTGCTAATTCACCCAATTGCCCAGACTGGGCTCAAACTTAGGATCCTCCTGCCTCAGCTTCCCAGAGAACTAAGGTTAAAGGTGTGTACTACCAGGACCAGATATGAGTTTTTCTAAAAACTATATAATTTGTTTTCTCATATAGTCAAAATAACTTACTGATTGGGACCGTACACATTTTTTATAGCATTTCATAGTGAGTATTTCTCATTTGTGTTTACCTGAGATCTTTTTTGACAGTTCTTCTACAATGCCAATTCTTTTTTCTACAATGTAGAAAATGAACAAAACATTTTTCCCAAGATCATTACTGCTAGCATATGGATACCTATTTTCCAACACAACCCAAAACTAACCTAAGCAAGACCCACCCCATGGATGGAAGGGTGTGGCCACACTGCTTTCCTGTAGGTATGATGTGAGGCCCTGGTTCTGCAGGGTGGGTTTATGGATGTGGCCCAGCATGTGGCCATCACAGGGGATGTGTGTTAGCACAGCCTTTGGGTGTTTGGGGGAATTCCTCCTGCATGCTATGCAACAACCAGGCTTCAATCTTTTGCTATCCCAGAAATTCTAATTAAAACCAGGTAACAACATACTACAGAAGTGGATTCTTTCACTGAAAGAGAGAATCAGGATTGGCTAGGTAATCTGTTTGGGTTTGAATGTAGTAAGATGGGATTTAAAAAAAAAAAAACACCCCTTTGTGCATCATAGTGTAAACTGACCTCTCCCAGGGAGGAGAAAGAGCACACAGCCAGCAGGGAGCGGCAAAGATGAGGAGGGGACAAAGAGAGGCCAGGAAGTGGCTACAAGTCTCGGGCAAGGCATGAGGAAGCCCAAGCCCCCACCCCAGCCCTGAGTAAGTCTTAAAGAGCACATGAAAGACACACCTGAAACTGCATTTGGATTTCAGCATGAATCCTGCTCGTAGCAGTCAGGGGCACCCAGTGGCAAAACCCAAAATTATCGCCTACAATACCAAGGAACGCAGTGGCTAGTGAAAGCCGGCTGCTATTGGAGTGAGGAGGGAGGACCATAGAGTTGGAAGGAATGGATTGGGGATATTTTGGAGGTGCAGTTAACTCTTAAGAACCTAAAACCCTGGAACTCACAGAACCTTCTGGGCCTATGAAAGCAGCCTTTCCTCCTGTCCTGACAAGGTTTGGCCTGTCTCCTTCAAAGACCCTGGGAAGAACTCCAGAAAAGCACATACTGGGGAGAGACGCACCAGCTCTATAGGCCAGAGGGGAGTGAGAGACGCTTTGGTGGAAAAATGCTGAGGGATAAATCTCAGCTTTAATTTTGAGAGGCAAGCGCCTCCTGATTCCTGAAAATTGACCAGAAGGATTTGTCTCCTAAGGATCTCTAAGGGTGCCCATGGATCCAGAGGCCTCTGGTCTGACTCGTGTGACAAAGCCCAAGTCCAGGGAACAGAGGACTGAGTACTCACCATGATGGAAAGTCCAGTCATTCATCCCATTCCCAGACCTGAGTCACTTTCTGAACTCAGCCCCTTGAATGAAGGGGAGATCAGATACACTGGGGAACAACCCTGTAACAAGCTTCAGGTGTATGCTGGTGTTTCCTCCCACCCTTCAGCAAGGACATTTGGAACCATTTGCCAGCGAAGTAGGCCCTAGGAAGGTGTCTTAGTTACCTTTTACTTGTTGCTGGGACAAAATACCTGACGTCCAAAATGAAGGAAGGAAAGGTTTATTTCTTACAGTTCTTGGAGCTTTCAGCCCATACTCAGCTAGCTCCAAGGCAGCGTGGCATGGCAGGGCAGCCATCATGGCTGCTGCAAACAGCAAGGCGCAATCCTGCAAGAGAGAGACACACCTTCTTCCCGCTGTTATATCATATCCTGGCTCTATCCCTAGGTGGGTGTAGCACTCACAACACCAATCCGAGTGCTGGACAATGAACCAATCATAAACCCGTAATTACATGAGGCTTGGGTGCCACTGACATAAATCGTGACAGAAGGAGATTTCTAGAACTTTTGGGGAGAAGGAGGAAGAGGAGGATCTCCCAGCTAATATTAATCCCCAGAGGTCCCAAATGCCAGCTGTGGTTCTCTGGCAGGTGTGTTTGAGTTTATGGGGAACAGGTGATCATGGGGCTTATCGCAGTGATCCCAGGGGGCTTGCAAGCCCGTGTAATAGCTATTTCATTGGTTACTGAAGTCACATGAGAAATTGCATTGACTCCATAGGTTCTTGTCTCTCTTGCTCACCATGGTCTACCCAGAGCCAGTGCAGTGGATAAATGGCACACACAATATAGTAATTGTGTTACCTACTGTGAGAAAACAAGTTGCTACAAATATGACAGCTAAGAACAACCCATGTTTATGGTCCATGGTTGTATGGGCCAGCAGTGCAGACCCATGGGAGGTCCTCCAGTCCTGGGTCTCATCTGGGCCAGTGCTGCAGTGTCATCTGCAGGTTTGACTGGAGAAGGATCTGCTTCTCAGCTCAGAGTGTTGGCAGAACTCAGGCCACTGTGGCCGCTGGACGGAGGCCTCATTTCTGGCTCTCGGGTACAGACAGAGCTTGATTCTAACCATGTGAATCTTTCACAGGGCGAGCCTTGACATGCAATGGCTTTGTGGAAGCTGAAGGACATGGCAGATGTCTGCAATCACAGACATCCCATCACCTATCTGCTACAAGCAAATCACAGGTCCCACCCACACCAGCCGGGTGAAAGAATCACACCAGAACAGGAGTCCCAGGTGACAGGGATCACTGAGGCTCTCTCAGAGTCTCCAAATCCTTTTGTCAGATCCGCTAAGCTGGGGCTGTGGTTGGAGGAAGGCAGGATGGTTAATGTCTGTGAAATGCCAGAGGGCCTCGGTGGCTCAGCCTTCATTATCCAGGTCCCTGCTGTTGCTAAGCGGCGTAGGGAAGCAAAGGTCAGCTCAAGATGAAAATATCACTAATATCATCAAATACTCCAATAAATATTTCTCCTCTCACTGCTAATGTGTGTGCTCTAAGTCTCATCCTGTCAGAGCCGCCTCTTGCTAATTGTGTGAGTTTACAATGTAAATACGGTTAAACTGATCACACAGACACTTCAGAAAGAAAAGTATTTGAACAGAGGCTTGGAAAGACTTTTGGGAAAAGTGGTGGAACTCTCAAATAATTTTGCAAAAATGAATCTTGTTTTGACTAGATTGGGAAGTTTGTATATAAAAGACATTCTGAAATCATCATTTTTAGAAAAATATTACAAAATGATTCAGCAAAATATATATATATTTCTCATCCTAAGACTGATACCTACGTGCAAAGCAACCTAAATAACTTAACCTTGCATATAAGAAAAAGATAACAGAGTCCCATAATTTTTTTTCTACTTAGGACACATCCTTGCTACATCAGTTACCAGCTGTATGATCTTGAGCAAATCACTTAACTTTCCTGTGCCTCGGTTTACACATCTGTAACATGAGGACAGCAATAATAAAAGTGCTTATAGAATCTCTACCTGTGCTGTGAGCCCACTGTCAGGCCAGCAACTTGGGTAGTGACTTGTGGTTGGGATAAGCCAAATAGGTGTCCCACTTTAGCCTCTGAAACGCTGGTCCTTGGCATCATAAACCAAGGTGTCCAAGTAATTAGGGAAGCTCACTCCAAGTTGAGCACAGTCCCCTTTACTGAGTCTACCTGGTTTTGGGAAGAGGGCACCTAACTGGACCCATCTAACAGAGGGACCCAATGATGTACCATGCTATCCATCGGGTATGACAGCATGGCACCAAGGTTAATAGGTAGGAAACAGTGGACTCAAAGCCATGTCAAACTAATTCCAAACCCCATTGGGATTGGGTGCTTTTTCTACCCATTTATTTTTGGATGGAAGATGAGTGCTTCTCTTTGGAGGGAGAAGAAGCCTAAACAGGGAGGAATGCAACAGTATTCACAAAATATGGGGTCAGTTCAAAACCTAACCACACCAGCAGCTCTCTTCCTGCCTCTCCTTCCTCTTCCTCTACCAACCCTTCAGCCCTCTCCACATACATACCCACTCTGTCCTCTGCAGGGTGCCGCTTGAGAAGGTTTCCAAACCGTGCCCTGGAGCTCATGGGATGAGAAACTAAATCAAGAAAGCAAATCAAAAATCACGACTGAGCCACCTGCCTGCTGCTGTGTTTGAACAGAGAGGAACACACGGCAAGGCCCACAGTGCCAGGACCCGTTTTCTAAACAGTGCGTACTGCCTTCACTCTTAATAAGCCAGAGGAGCGCAACGGACTTCAAAGCACTGCAGGAAGGGGTTGCAGCTCAGCAGACGGACAACATGAACACCAGCAGCTGAGAGTGCAGGTCCAAGATGCCAAGCTGCTGTGTGGGGCTGGGAACACTCGGGTGCCTGGGAATCTGAGCGTGCAACCTGGTCCCCAACTTCAGCAAGTCACAGTATTGGCTTCCTCCAACACATGGAGAGGGTGACCAAGTTCCTGTGCTCAGGCTTAGGAAGGAAAATGATGTGGCAGTGTCCATGTGATATGGTCTTTCAAAAACAATGACCATGGGAAAAGGGGGACAAACCCACAGCTGGTGCTAGGTATAATGTGAAGAACATAATACATTGATGTCACTGTGGAATTATTTTGATTCGGCGCAACTGAAACAAAAAGAGATATGCTAGTTGATGTGTTAATGGGAAGGCTTGAGAGAGGGTTAACTCTGACAAAGGTCTGTGGAAAATTCAAAATTGTGGCAATGTATTTCTCCTCTCAGTAACATGAGAAAAAGAGATTAGAGAATATTTGCAACCCCAGAAACAGAAAAACAAATACTAGCAGGGGTAGGGGGTGTGAACACCTGTGATCCCAGCACTCCAGGGATTGTGGCAGGGGGATCACCATGGGTTTGAGGCCAGCCTGGGCTACATAGTGAGTTTAATGCCAGCCTGAACTACAAAGCAAGACTCTGTCTCAAACAAACAAACAAACAATCCCGAAGAATAATGACTATTGTTCAGAAGGGTCAGTCACAGTTCTCAAGTTTAAGTATGTTCTTACTATATCTTATCTAACTTTTAACATTTAAAGTTAAAAAACTCATCAAAAAAATTAACAGTCCATCACACTTTGTTCAAACTTCCTGAAATGCAACCTTTGAGTTCATGACATCTATAAAGATTACAAAGTATATTTATTACATGTGCTTGAATGTTGGTTGTAGGAAATCACATTTACTCCTAGAAGCCAAGCCCCAAACAGAGGCGGAACACATGCGATGTCCTGGAGGAACACAGCAGAAGAGAAGGAGGGGAGGAGAGGGCAGTCCCGGCCCACAGGTAGCTCTGCAGCAGAAATTGCATCTCAGAATTGTGACCCATCATTGGTTGCTGGCTATAAGGGTGAAGTAGGGTAATTTCCGGCTGGCTGAGGACGTTCTCTGGAGGAAGGGGAAGCTGCGAAGTTTCTGCAGGCAGAACTCACCGCCCCCGAGATGGGCACATCAGCAGATAAAAGCACCTGGACAGCAGCACCACAGCTGGGAGCTCTGCGCCTGCCTCGCTGTACCCTGCCCCTCCCTGGCCGGCCGGCTGACTCAAGGCCTCTTGCCACCATGAATACGGTTTCTTCACGGTCAGTTGTGGTATCCACTTCCTCCATTAAGTCTGTGAAATAAATACTTTCTCTGGCAGTTTCAAAGACAAACACAATGGGAACTTTCATTTTTCTCTAAAGCCATAGACATAAACAATTAGAGATATAGAAGTCTTCATAATATTTAAAACCCAAACACTGAAAGACTGGCAGAAAATAAATTGAATTGAATATTTTACCATCATTCTCAAAGGAGAATGATTCTTTTCTTTAGCCTGAAAGGGAAGGAAATCATAATGGGAAAAATCATCAGGTTTTACTGTACAAAAAATATAAAACTTCAAGCCATCAGAGGAAAAGAAAAACCAACATTGCTTAGATAAAGTTAAAAGATAAAAAACAGGAAAGAATATTTCTGCAAATGTGAAAGCAAGAATTCCTTGGCAAATCAAGGTGACTAGTTTGGTAAGAGCAACATAGCTTACTCCCTGGCCAAATTTTGGAATAAAATTTCCATCCAGCCTAGGATATAAACTGACGATGAGGAACCTTCAGGGCTTTCAGTGCTAACAATTAGCCCGCTGTGGCATGCATGCCATAGGTTTGCCACCACTGATACGATCTCCAGGGCCACTAAGGGCCAGCTGTTATCTTGGGTGAGCTATTTCAGTTTCCTTATCTGTAATATGGAGATAATAATGGTAACCACCTCTTTTTGATACCATTATTCAGGTTCCAAGAGTCAGGTGTCCTACTAGGAATTAAGCATCCATATTACAAAAAGAGAAAATCAAATTTTAGAAAGAGGAAAGGTAAAAGGTTCTTGCCCTAGTATAAATTACTGTACAATTATGGAGGTGGTCTAACATGGGGGAAGGCCAAAGCAGGAATGCTTACCACTTCTTGTTTCTTCTTTAGCCCTAATTGCAACTCCCCTTCCTGTTTGCACACACAGAGAATTCCAATCGGTTCCTCACACGTCATCAATATGCGCTCCATGCACCACTTCCGATCAGAGGCCATATAGCCCTCTGCCTTTCTGTATCCAGTCGAAGGAGACAACCCAATTACCATGGGTCGTGTGCTCCTTTCTGCGTCCTCAACTCAATAAACCTGTTCATTTTGTACTTTTACTTCTCTACGGCACCAGAATAACAAAAGGGAGTGACAGTGGGCAACAGCGGAAGTGTTAGGGAGGAATGGGCTGAGCTGGGTGCCCTTCCCATCCCTGGCCTGGAGCCATCCTTGGAGATGGTCTAGAAGCTCTATAACCAGGGCCAGGGAGTCGCCAGGAGACCCTCGACACTCGAAGAACATTCTGCCTTAGCTGCTCTGCTAGAGATGGCCTTTGTTTCTCCTTCTTCCTAGGTTCCTTGGTCCTGTGAGCAAATTCTAGCCTTTGAATGAGTAGAAGTGAGGGTGCCATCTCTGGCCTGGTATTCATCATGTCCTTTCCTTTCCAACAACTAGAAATCTGGAAACTAGGTATGGCAATGCAAGTTTGACACCGCAGATGACAACAGGCCCTAAGATAGGAGAGCACTACTAGACAGAAATGACTTGGAGCAGAGCCACCAACCAAGTAAGGCAGTTTCATTCCTCCTTACATCACTAAAGCACAGCCTCTCGCTACAACAATTTAGTCTGGCCTAATCCAGCCTGTTGGTGAATGGCACTGCAATCCTTCACTATAAAACCCCGGGGCTCTGCAGAACAGTTACCCTGCCAACAGCCAGCTGGAGACAACACATTTGTGTTAAGGGCGACATATAAAATGTGAAGGCGGCTGCCTTTCATGTCTCTTCTTGACTGTTAGTAGGGGTTGGCAAAGTTCCTGAAAAGCAACTTATAGTATTTATTTTACATAGCTTTGTGAGCAATTCAGTCTCTGTTAAAACTTTGCCATTTCAGGGCACAAAATCCACCAGAAATGATACCTAAATCAGCAGGTATGGCTGTTCTGCTAGGTCATTATTTATATAGACAAGGTATAGCCTATGTCTGGAAGGAGGGCCTTTGTTCATTGATCCCTGGCTCACCAGGATCCCTGGAATTCCCACTGTTAGCGAATCAACTTACAGTCTTCTTAAAATATAAACCAGATTGAAAGCATTTACCTTTGGGGGCTGTATCAGTCATTTTCCCACCACTGGGACAAAATAATTGACAGACATCTGCCAATTTAAAAGAAGAGAGGTTTATTTGACTCACAGTTCCCTGTGGGTTCAGTCCATGGTTGGTTGGCTCCAAGGCAGAAATGCATGGTGGGAAGGCCAGCAGAGTACAGTTGCTCATCCCATGGCAGCCAGGAAGCAGAGAAAGAAGGGAGGAGCTGGGAACAAGAGGACACCCTTTCAGGTCACAGTCGTAGTGACCTGCCTCCAACCAGGCCTCACCTCCCAACAGTGCATTCAGCTACTAGACTCATCAATGGGTGCATCCACTGATGATCCAATCACCTACCGCTTCCGGGAGACATTATAAATCAAAACCATAACAGGGGGTTCCAATGACAGACTTATACTGCACCTGATTTTTTTGAGAGGCTACATTACAGTAGGCTACACTCCTGACCAAGGACCTAAGCCTAAACTTTTACAAAAATATAGGCATCACATTTAATAAATTATTAGCCCTTAACTCTCTAACTTAATGCCTTTTAAAACAGGTAAGCATAAGTTTGACAGGGTAACACTCACAGCAATTTTACTTAAGATATTTCTAGAGAAAGTCATAATCGATAGCCACCATGGTCCAGATGCTGAGCTAGGTGCCTTAGACACATCAGCACACAAACTCAGGAGTTGTCTTACAGAGGGGTAAAGTGAAGCTCAGCAAGGTTTTTATTTGTTTGTTTTGTATTTTAGAAAGTTTCTTTATCCAACATTACCATCCAAGCAATGAAGAGCAGAGAGAGTGCCCATTTTCAAAGCTTTTCCTCTCACTAGGAGAAGAGAAGGATGGTCAGAGAAGTTGACAGGAAACAAGAGGCCCTTTGAATTCTAGACCTAAGCAGTTAAGTTTCCATGGTCCAGAGCAGCAGGAACCAGGCTAGGGGTGCAGCTCAGTAGCAGAGCACGTGCTAAGCATGCACAAGACTGTGGACTCAGAATGTTATAGATACTTGATATATATTTGCTGAACAAATTAATAGGCAAAGGACATGCCAACAGAGAATCTCAATATGACATGATTTCTGTACACTAAGAGATGGCTCTTAGCCTTCTAAAACTCAAAACAAACAAACCAGAGTTGCAATCCTTGTGCACGGCTTGTAGGAATATAAAATAATGCAGCAGCTATGGAAAACAGCTTGGTGACTCCTCAAAAAGTTAAACATAAAATTACTATATGACCTAGCAATTCCACTCCTAGATATAAACCCAAAAATTGAAAGTGGGGACTCAAACAATACTTGTGGGGACTCAATACTCATAGCAGCATTGTTTACAATAACCAGGAGGCAGAAACAATCCAAGTGTCTATCAATAGATGAATGGACAAACAAAATGTGGTGCATCCACCAGATGGACTCCTCTTCTCCCTCAGGTAGGAAGGAAATTCTGACACACGCTAGAACATGGATGAACCTTGAGAACATTATGCGAAGTGAAATAAGCCAGACACAGGACAAACAGTATGCATTTACACGAAGTACCTGAAATAGGCAAGTTTATAGACAGCCTCAGCACAGACGTTATCAGGGTTGGGGGCAGGAAGGATGGGCAGTTGTTGTTTAATGGGCACAGGGTGATGAGAACGCTTTGGAAATGAATAGCAGTGGCGGTTACCAACACTGAAAGCATAATTAATGCTACTGAACTGTACACCTAAGAATGGCTATGGTGGTAAATATGTACATTTTACCCTCCCCACTTTAAAAAAGTATTAGCTAACTTCAACGGTGTATGACTATAATCCCAGTTACTAGTGAGGTTGAGAGAGGAGGATTACAAGTTTAAGGCTAGCCTGGGCAACATAGTGATACCTCATCTCTAAACAAATGCAAACAGAAAAACCAGCCAGGCATGGTTCCAGTACTTGGGAGACTAAAGCAGGATTGCCACAAATTTGAGGCAAGCCTGGGCTACATAGTGAAATCAAGACCAGCCTAAATTGCACAGTGAAACCCTGTCTCAAAACAAAACAAAACAAAACAAAACAAAAAACAAAACAAAACACACCCAGAAAATGTAAAGCTGCTTCTATCAGCACACCCCTAGGAGAACAGAGAGAGAACAGCAAGAAGTGGCCTCCTGGAAATCTATGGATCTCAGCAGGACCAGCCCATCCTCAAATCGAGGATGCTGGTATCTATAGAGTCCAAGTGGACTGAAGGATGATAATGAATCCCAGGGCCACTGCAGGCAGAGCCTGGATCATGCTCATCATTACAAGAAAATCCTAGACATATGAAAGTGGACATTTCAGCACAGCACAAGCAATAAATCCCAGACACCATGGGAAACAGAAGATTCACAACAAGGTGATTCTGAAGTGAGCATTTCCACAGGATGGGAACACAGACATTTCTTTTAATCATCTCTGGTTTCCACAAAGCCCCTGGTGAGAAAGGACTGAAGGCACATACCAGGAGCTACTAAAGGAAACAGAACAGTGTCTGAACAGATTTTACTGATGTCTGAGAGTATTGAACGTTGCCCCAGTAATTTTTGCCATTACTCCTTTGTCATGAATTACCTTGTTAAGGAGACAAGCGAGCTAGTGACTGCTCAAGGCCAGAAAAAAGTTCATATGAGTATATTTTATAAAATCAAGGGATGGTGGGATAGGAAAAAGCCAGGAGACCAGAGCCAAAAGGTCACCTACAGCAGGGCACCAGAGAGCCATGGCCCAAAAGTAATAAAAGGGAGCCAGGAAAGAAAGCTCAAATGAAGAAATGAATTCCTTCTGAATTTTAATATTATCTATGAAATTGAGCTGTCTCACCAATACGGAGCAGTAAGACCCTCACAGCAGGTGTCTCCACCCCTGTCTAAAACAGCGGCCCTCATAGTGGTCTAGAGTGTCTCTCACTTCTGTGGAATCACAATCCCAGACTTGAAGTTATACTATAAAGCTATAGTGATAGAAACAGTATGGTGCTGGCACAAAAAACTGACACAAGCATCAGTGGAACAGAATAGAGAACATTGAAACAACCCTAAGCACATTTAACTACTGTATTTGATCCTTGAGAAATGAACCAAAAATACACTGGAGGAAAGATAGTCCCTTTAGTAAGTGGATTTGGAAAAATTGGCTTTCCACATGCAGAAAATTGAATTTAGACCCATATTTTTCACTATGTGCTAAATTAAAATCAAAATGGATCAAAGAACTAAATGTCAAAACAGAAACACTTAACCTGCTGGAAGATAAAATAGCAAAGCTCTTCAAGTCAGGCATAGGCAAAGACTTTCTGAACAGAACCCCAGTTGAGTAAGAAATAACATCAAGAATCAACAAATAGGATCATATCAAATTAAAAAGATGCTGCACAGCAAAAGAAACAACCAGCAGAGTAAAAAGAAAAAAAATGGCCAGCTATTACTCAGACAAGAAGACTAATATCTAGAATACATACAGAACTAAAAAAATCAGACCTTTCCAAAATGAAAGACCCAATCAAAAGAGGGCAACTGAAATGAGTACAGGCTTCACAAAAGAAGTACAAATAGCCAATAAATACATGAAGAAACATTCAAGAAATTTCTGGGCATTAGAGAAATACAAGTAAAAACAACACAGAGTTCCATCTTATCCCAGAAAGAATGGGCATCATCAGAAATCAAATAATAACAAATGCTGGCAAGGCTGAGACAGGAGGGGTGGGGAACTTGTATGTGAGAATGTAAACTAGTACAACCACTATGGAAATCAGAATGGAGGGTCCACAGAAAAAGTAAAATTAGGAATTCCATTTGACTTAGCTTCCTATTCCCCTTCTAGGGGTCTTCCCAGAAGAGTTAAAGACATCGTATTGTAGTGACACATGCATACCCATGTTTATAGCAGCATAATTCACAACAGATAAGTCTTGAACCAGCCTGTAGGTCTATCAACAGATGATCAAATTAAAAAAATGTGGTATTTACACAAATGGAGTACTACTCTGCCATAAAGCAAGATATACTTGAGTCATGAGTCAGAAGATGGTTACACCTGAGACAACAGTGTTAAGTGAATTGAATCAGACACCCAAGCTTAAATATCACATGGTTTCTCTTCCATGAGAAACTCAACTTACACAGAGCAAAACAAAAGATAGATAATAGGAAGCAGACAGATAACTCTTTTGCAAAACTGGAAAGGGGACCAAGAGATGGAGTGAAGAGAGAGGAAAGGGAATGAGAAAGGGAGCGATGCACATGTACCAACTCCACGGAAGGCATGTTAACATTATGTACTACAAACATGTACTAATTTTTAAAAATCTGAAAGCCATTTTTAGTCTACCCAGAAAGAGACTGAAACACAGTGTAAGATCAGTGATTTTTCCAGAAATATCCTAAAGAAAGCCCAAACTTTCTTCCTTCCCCACATCTATCCCAGTGTTTCAGCTGCTCTCTGGGAAACTAGATAAAAGCAGCCAGCAATCAGGAACGACTGCATGGTCTGCAAGGGCTGATTAGCAGGGCTGGCTGGGACAGTTTCCGGAGTCACATTCACATCTACTGCACCGCTGGCAGCTACCCCTCCTGAATGATGACAAGTTCGGCCCAGAGTTGTCTCGTTCTGAGATGACTGTAGCTTTGAATAGGAGTAGGTGACGCGTTTCCTCTGATTTATGTCTGTCCCTTTGGAAACGCTCCTTGCTAAGTGACGCTAACCTCTCCTATAACCCCCTATTTTTAGCCTCCCGGGGAGTGATGAATGGGGTTATAATCTGACAGGGTGCTCAAAGACGTATTAGAGTCAAATTCAATGATAGCACCGCAGACAGTGCACGCGTTTTTTTAGAGAACAGAGCCAGAATGTATTATTCCTGCCTCGTTTCAGTCCCTGCCCATTGTCACCTAAAAATGCTGATGAAGGACTCATTATGTAGCATACAGTGGAATAAGACTCTAAGATTAACTCCCATTTTAATGAAGTCCGGTACACCTGGCAGCTCTTTCAAAAGCCAGCCCTAAACATGATCTCTCTTGAATACTATCCCCGCGCCGTCAGCTCAGGCACGCAAACACCTACTATGTGACGAGCACCTACTATGTGACGAGCACCTACTATGTGGCGGGCACTTGGGAGCTAGTGGTCAGCAAGAGCAGATGGAATTCTTACCCTGTGAAGCCAGGTCAGGGCGGAGGCAGAAGTTTAAGTAAATGGCAGGTTCAAATGTTGAAACGGTGATATTAGGGATCTGCGTCTGTCTCTCCATCCCCAGCTCTCATGTTTTCTGTCAGGTTTACTCTTCCAGAAGTTTCTCTCTGTGTGAGTAAGATGGCTGCTCTTGCTGCAGTCTACTGCGTGCTCATGAATAACAAGCTCCCCACACAATTGTTGTTCTGAGGGCGCCAACAAAAAGTTCCGAGGCTAATGCTGATTGGCCCAATCAGATGCGCTGGTTCTTGTGTTTTGCTGGAGGCCTGGGGAAGAAATCATCTGATTGGTCAACCCAAGTCACACGTACACTTTTAGGCTAGGGAAAGGTCGTAAGCAGTGTTGAGTACACCTGGCGCCATATGGCTAAATAGGGTTCCTATAGCACGAGAAAGTAATTTCTCAGATGAAAACATAGTGGCCGATGAGTGCCGAGTACAGTATCAGAGGACAGATGTTTAATTTTTTTTAGATGTTTAAATTCGTACAAGTAAAAGAAGAAATGAAATAACATTGTAAGTTATGTTTTCTCTATGTTCTTTATGGCTCCTGGAAGGACCAGTGGTTGAGATTTCCAGCATAGTAGAGAGAGAGACACCTTGGGAACCAGGCAGGTGGGGGCTCAAAAGGGGCTGCACTGGGCAAGTTTCCTGTGTAGCTGGCGTGAGTTTTCTGACTGTCTCTAAAACAGTCCTTTCTGATAGTACAGGGCAGTAATTCCACTGCCATAGGATGGTGGGTAGATTGAAGGTCAGTTAATACAGATCTGGGAGGGTTGGAGTACTGGACAGAAGAGTGGGTGTTTAGAAATCTGTGACATACCACGTTGTATGACAAATGTAAATATCTTTCTACATCCCCCATATTGCTTCCATTGATTTGTTTTGATTGATTTTATTCTATTTTTTGTTTGATTTTATTATGTCTGATGGTATAGGCAGCTGCTTGGAAGATAACAAGAGGTATTATGTTAGCCATTGTTGATTTTCTGTTGTCCTGTTTTGACATCCTGTGTTGTGGTCACTGTTTTGTTTTGATTGGCTCTGTACTGTTTTGTTTGGTTTGGTTTTATTCTCTTCTAAATAAATAAATAAATAAATAAATATCTTCCCACCTGTGGGCTAGGAGGAGTGGGTGCTGTTTGGAGATAAGCGGAAGAAACAGAAATAAGCAAAAATAAATAAATAAACAAGTATAATTTCCTTTTCTGATGAGTGCCCTGATAGAAACAAATAAGGTGACAAAGTTATAAAAGTGGTGGCCTCCTTTAGGTAGGATGGATAGAGAAGACATCGTTGGGAAGGTGTGAACTGAGTCCCGAAAGATGCGAAAGAGATCGCCATGCAGAGAGCATGGGGAGAGGAAATGGCAAGCATGGCGGTCCTGAGGCAGGAAGGGAAAGGATGCATTCAAGACACAGAGGGAAGCTCATGGTCAGAATGGTGAGATGAAATAGGAAATGGATCATAGAAAACCTTCTGAGAAATAGGAATAACTTTGGATCCATGTTGAATTTGGTATTTCTGGTTAAAATTCCAATTAGCTAAGTAAGGCTCCTAAGTAAAGAACAGGTTAGACAAGGGCACTGAGAGCAGATAGTTACAATTGTCGGGTTAAAAAGACAGCTGGGACCCTGTCCAGGATGGTGGTAGTGGAGAGGGAGAGAGATGGGTGAATTATAGATCCACTTTGGTTGCAGGACCCGGAAGACCCAGAGATAGAGTTGTATGGGAGGGTGGGGGGAGAGAAAGTGAAGAATTAAAGATAAATCCTGACTCGGGTTTGAGCAGTTACCTGGGTGAAAATGCAGCCTCTGTTGAGGTCAGGAAGCCTTGGGAAGAAACAGATTTAAGGTGCTAGTGGGGACTCTGGTGGACAGGCTCAATGGGCCAGTTTGGGCCTCAAAGTAGGGCCAGGAAGTAAACTCAAAGTGGGCTGGAGGAGAGGCAGGAGGTCACACCACAGTTTTCCTGCATGAGCCTGGGGGTTTGTGAAAAAAAAATCAGCAAAGGAAAAGAAGGTGTGAACTAGTGAGGAAACCAGGACAGTCAGAGTGACTGAGACTAAGAGAGGATTTTGAAAAGAGAGCAGCAGCCAGCTTTGATGAAAGCTGCCAAGAGATTGGTAAAATAAGGACAAGAAAATGACCTTTAAGTTGAGGGGGGAACTAGTCATTATTTCAGACTGACCTTAAGCTTTCAGACTGATCTTTTGAAGACAAATTTGGCAATGTTCCTTCTTTGAACAAAAACCTCAGGGCTCCTCACCAGCTCCTCACTGAGGCATCACAACCTTCTTCTTGGCCACTGGCCTTCTGTTCTGTGTTGTAGCCTGGGCTCCCCTGAGCAGTGGCAGACTCCTCATTCCTATGGCATTCTTCACATCACAAGTCTCAGGCCTGCTCCACCCTCTTGCCTTGGTAGATGGCACCTCTGACCCCGCTGAGCTGTAACTCCCTGTTATGATTTGAGTCAAGAGTATCCCCCCAAAGCTTCATGCACTCATGCGTAGGGCTTTTGGGAGGTGACTGGATCATGCAGGCTATGGCTGACCCACTGTTAGAATGTGAGTCTGGTTGGAGGAAGTGGGTTTATCTTCCTCCCTAGCTCCTGGCTTCTCTCTCAGCTTCCTGGCCACTATGATGTGAGTAGCTTTCCTCCGCCAGGCCCTTTCACCATGCTTCTGTGTTTAAACCTACCAACCATGGACTGAAACTTCTGGAACTGTGAACCAAAATAAACCTCTCTTTTAAAACATGGGCATCAGGTATTGTATCTCAGAAACAAGAAAGTGACTAAGACACTCCCTAAGTGAAACCTGATTCTACTCTATGCAAGAAGGGGTCGGGGTTTGTGGCTTTTTCTGGGGATGCCCCAAATGACCTACAGACTCCCACAAAGCCACACCCCTCAGACTTTTCATCACCTCTGGACTGCACCACCCCGTGACCCAGGCTTTACAATAGTGGTCATGGGAGGCATTTGAGAGCAAAGCCATAGCACACAGCTGGAACTTCCATTTGAAGGAGTCGTCTATGGAAAGTTTATTCAACAAACACTGACTTAGCCTCTCCTGTAGGTGAAGTATTACACTGGGCACTAAAGATGAACAAAACCCAGTCTCAATTGCTAACAGGCTCCTGATCTGATGGATCAGGTGAATAGTAAAACCACCCAGGAGAAGGTTTGTGAGATTACAGAGAAACACTGTTAAGATTTCTCTGTCCCTCATGTGAGGAAGGTGACCGGATCAGGGGCACTGTACTCATCTGTACATTCATCTATGGATGAGCTTAGTACTGCATGTTAGGAGGCAGGGCCTGGTTGGAGATGGCTCGTGGACGGTGTGACCTGGTATGGATTCTTGTCCCTGGCTCCTCCCTTCTCCCTCTGCTTCCTGGTTGCCAAGGTTGACACCTTTCTCCCTCCCCCCCAGCCTGTTTCTGCCTTGGAGCCAGCCAATGGTGGACTGAAACCGTGAGCCAAGATAAACCTCTCCATCTTAGGTTGTGGGTATCGGGTATTGTGCCTCAGCGGCAGGAAAGCTGACTAACCTGCTTCTGCCTGCTACCCGTGAGGTGAGCAGTTTCACTCTGCTACACAGCACTGCCACTGTGAGCTCCATCTCCACAGGCCCCAAGGTAATGTGTCACACTGTCATGCCAAGTCCGCAAGCCACCATCTGTCCTTTGTGTCCACTGACTGTCTCGGGTATTTTGTGAAAGTGTTCCCCTCTCTGTCCTTCCCCATCCCCCTTCCTAGTTCTGCAGTCCACCTCCCTGGTTCTTTACAGGGCTCTTTTATTCGGCTCTTTACGTTATTTATATTTTTGGATCTCTTAGAGAAACCAGGTAGTATTTAATCTTCCGTGATGGACTTATTTCACTTAGAACTGTGGTCTCAAGATCCATCTGTTCTCCTACAGTGACTCAGATTTGTCCTTTTTTATGGCCGGGTAGTTGTCCATTGGGCGTGTATCCTAACTTTTCTTTATTCACTCCTCTGTTGATGTGTGTAGACGTCACTTCTGTAGCTTAGCTATTCTGAGTCGTGCTGCTGTAAATTCGAGCTTGCATGAATCACTGTGTTATGACAACTTTCTCTTTTGGAAAAATACACAGGAGAGGTACAGATGGGTCAAATGGAATTTCTATTTTTAGCTTTTTGAAGAACCTCCATACTGATTTCCAAAGTTAAATGTATCTTTTGAATTTGAGTATACACACAAGTTCCTATCACTCAAAAACTCACCTTAAAGGGTAAAAATATTAATAACTTCTCTTCTAGGCTTAACGATATCCCTTCACGCTATTGTTGAAGCCTTCACTCACAGTACCTGTGACCTAATTTAGAAACAGTAGATTGAGCCAGGCATGGTGGCACACACCTCTAATCCCAGCACTCTGGGAAGCTGAGGCAGGAGGACGGCAGGTTCAAGCCCAGCCTGGGCAACTTAACGATTTAGTGAGACCCTGTCTCAAAAAAAATGGCTGGGGATGTACCTTAGGCAAAGGCCCCAGGTTTAATACCTAGTACTGTGAAAAGGAAGGGAGGGAAGCAGAGAAAGAAAGAGCACTGACAGAGGTAACTGAATTAAAATTAGATGATCAGTGCGTGAGTCTGGATCCAATATGATTGGACTCAGGGACAGAAGTGATCAGGGATAAATAGGTAGACCTTGAGACCATACTTTTAAGTGAAATAAATTGAACACACATGTATAAATACCACCTTGTTTCTCTGGTATGAGAAACTGAAAGTGTAAATAAGGACCAAAATGTATAAGAGATATTATGGTTGGGCATGGTGGCATACACCTATAATTTCAGCATTCAAGAGGCTGAGGCAGGAGGATCACTATGGGTCTGAGACCAGCCTGGGCTACAAAGTGAGCTTAAGGCCAGCCTGAACTGCATAGCAAGACTCTGTCTCAAAAAAAGACACACACAAAACATAGATATTGTGAAATAGGAGGAAAATATTTAAATGTGAAGGGGAACAAGGGAGGGGAGGAGGGGAAGAAGAATGAAAGGAGAAGAAAAAGATGAGAAAAAAAGGAAAAAATGAAAACAAAGCTTTCACAAATGAGAGGAGGAGGGGTTGAAGAGAGAATAGGGGAATTGGATGGAAAAAAAAAGAATCAAGGTATATAGCGTGTACAGGTACAAACTGCCTATGATGAAAGCCATGATTACATACCTCTAAAGTGTGCCAACAAACTTAATAAATAAAAAGAAGCCCCTGAGATTTTGGACTTCTGGCCTCTTCAGGAAATGATAAACATCCGCATCTGTGATTTTAAGGCATTTGGCATTCATTTTGGCACAGATCTAGAAAGCGAATATACCTGATCACATGGGAGAAACTAAAATATATATTCTTTGCTTTTTCCTTTTGGTCCTCCAAAATTTTTACTCAATGTTTCCTACGCTGAAGAATGGTGGTGGAAAATTGAGGAAAACCTAAATAGCACTTTAGGCAATTTAGCCTAACAGAGTTAAGAATCCCAAAGATCTTTCTTTAATCAGGTTTAAATTAATCTACATTTTATATTTAAAGTGCTATTAAATTGCCAGATACATTTTTTAATACTAATGCATTTTGGAAGAGTGGGAATTTGATTATTTTGAATTCTGTATTCTTATTTAGTAAGAGAAAGTTATAGATTTTCTGCTATTCAGTTTATAACTTGGATGGGCCTCATTGTAAAATAACATAGTCTATGGATTCAAAAGCTCTTCGCAGAAAGCTGTTAAACTCCACTCTGAAACCAACAGGACCTAGGCCAACCATGGTGCAGAGAAATTATCCTTGGCTGGTTTTGGCAGAGAAATGATGCTGGCACTTTGGGAAGGATTACTTTAACAGGAAAACAGTAGCCTCTTTAAATGCTTATTTTTATTCTTAACTAAATATAAAAAATGAAACATGCTTACAGAGTACCATGAGATGTTTTGATACATGTATGCCCTGGATAATGTTCAAGGAAGGGTAAACATTTCTAGGTGTTAAACAGAAGAAAATTAATTCAGGGATGAGTTAGCTGCAATAGTAGAGCTAAGTATCCAAAGCGACCATGAGGCAAACCCAGCATTAACAACTAAAGGTATCACAATGGCCTTCAGTCTAGAGCCGGGCTTTTGACATGGCAGGTTTAAGATTTTGGCTGGATTCGTGCTTCTGATCCTCCTGCCTCAGCTTCCCAGAGTGCTGGGATTACAGAGATGTGTAACCATGCCTGGACATTTTGAGATTTTAGGTTGGATCACTCCTTGATGTGGGGAATTATCCTGTGTATCATCGCATGCTTAGTCTTTATCTCTGGACTTTATCAACTGCTCCAATAACATCCACCTACTCCTGCTACAGCGACTAAAACTGTCTCTAGATACTGCTAAATGTCCCTTGAATGTGTACAAAGAGTAATCAAAATACATGGCAAAAGTTTAACTTTTTAAAATTTATTACAATAAAAGATACATTGTCTTCAATCTCCTTCAAAATATTCCCCCTCATGGTTCAACATATAAGAATCAATAAATGTAATACACCATATCAACAGAGCCAAAGACAAAAATCATATGATCATCTCAATAGATGCAGAAAAGGCTTTTTTTGACAAAGCCCAACATTCATTCATGATAAAAAAAAAAAACCCTACAGAAAATCAGAATAGATGGTCTCTACCTCAATCTGATAAAAGCTATCTATGGAAAAACAACAGCTAAAATTATACTAAATGGACAAAAACATGAAAGTTTTCAACCTAAAGTCAGGAATAGGATCAGGGTGCCTTGTTCTTCCAGTCATCACTCCTATTTAATACAGCTCCAGAAACAGTAGCCAGAACAACTAGACAAGAGAGAGAAATAAAAGGAATAAGGATAGGAAAGGAAAAAGTAAAATTATCATTATTAGCAGATGACATAATACTTTACATAAAAGACCCCAAAAACTCCACCAAAAGACTTCTCAATTTAAAAACCAAATTCAGTGGCATAGCTGGATACAAAGTCAACACTCAAAAATCAATATCCTTCCTGTACACAAAAAACAAATTCACTAAGACAGAAATTAGGGAAACTACAGCCTTTATAATAGCATCCAAAAAAATGAAATACTTAGACCCAATCTAATAAAGGAAGTAAAACATTTATATACTGAAAATTACAGTACTCAGAAAAAAAGAAATTGAAGAGGATTTCAGAAAATGGAAAGATATTCCTTGCTCATGGACAGAAAGACCCAACATTATGAAAACTTGTTATATAGAGTTAATGCAATCTTGATCGAAATAACATTAGCATGCCTCACAGATCTAGAGAAAACATTCCTAAAATTCATCTAGAACCAGAAGAGACCTAGAATAGCAAAGGCCATCCTGGGCAACAAAGGCAAGGCAGGAGCATCACAATCCTTGATCTGAAATTATACTACAAAGCTGCTATAATAAAATCAGCATGATCCTGGCCAAAAACAGACCTGAGGATCAGTGGAACAGATTAGAAGATGCAAACGCAACTACAGACAAACTCAGCCACCTGATCTTTACCAAAGGGGCCAAACATGTTCACTGGAAGAAAAATAGCCTCTTGATAAATGGAGCTGGAAAAACTGGCTTTCCACATGCCAAAGACTAAAACTAGACACATCTGCTACCATGTAATAAACTGAAGTCAAAATGGATCAAAGATGAAACTATCAAAACAGAAACACTAAATCTACTGGAAGACAAAGTAGATAGAAATCTTGAAGACCTAGAGGTTGGGGAAGAGTTCTTGAATAAAAACCAACCTGCACAGGAAGTACTTCAAAGAATCAACAACTGGGATCT
>PVJX010030897.1:0-21660 GCA_004027295.1 Dolichotis patagonum
CAGACTTTCGATCCAAACAGCGCAGGCCACTCTACGGGTCCAAGAGTTTCGGGTCCCAAAGAGACAGGCCGAGATGCTGCTTTCTGGGAGACTTCTGAAAAAATAAATTTAATTTAACAAATATTTAAAAGCTCATTATCATGACAAGAAACTTGATCTCTGCTACTCAAGGACCTGACAGGAAACTCCTGAGGTTAAGGCCAGCAAAGCAATATAGCAAAGCTCTGTCTTAAAAAAAGAAAGCAGAAATCATAAAATGTGTGCAGAACATATGTCCTACAGATATTTAATTTAGTGCCCATAAATAATAGAATTCAAACAATTTTATGATAATCTTATAAAATGATAGACCCAGGACAATTTTATAAAAAGATACATGAAATATTATGTTAAGTACAGAAAAGCTGAAGGCTTTCACTCTAAAATAAGGAAAAGAATAAGGACATCAACTATCACTTCTCTTGTTTGCTATCAAACTGGAAACATCAACCAGAACAATCAGGCAAGAGAAGGGAATAAAAGAGGTACGTGTGAGGAGGCAGGAAGTCACGCTGCCATTGCTTGACTGATCCTTCAAAAGGAAGGCCAAAAACAAACCCACTTAAGGACCCTAGGGTCCAAATTCAGTGATATGGTAAAATACAAAATCAATAGAGTACTTGTATTTTATGAATGAACTCACTGAGAGAGAAATTAAAAAGTAATATCATTCACAATAGCATCAAGAAAAATTAGGTAGAAATTAACCTAACCAAAGAAGTGAAAGAACTCTAAATGAACATTACACTATGAAGAAATAGATCAGAGAAGACTCCAGAATATGGAAAGCTACATGCTGTTTCTGGATAGGTAGAAGCAATATTGTCAAAATGACCATACGCAGATTTAAGAAATCCCAATCAAAATACCAACAGCATTGCTCACAGAACTAAAAAAATAATAATCCTAAAATTCACATGGAACCAGAAGAGACCTAATACAGCAAAAGCAATTCAGAGTAATAACAGTAAAGCAGGAGATGTCAAAATCCCAGACTTCAAATAATGTTAGAAAGTTACAGTGATCAAAATAGCATAGGCATTAAAGCAGACAATAAGATCAATGGAAGGCAGCCATGTAGGCCAGAAGGAGACAAGAAGCCAAACCACACCTTCCTGTGAGCTGCTAGCACACAGGCTGGGAGACAAGAAGACCAATACTGCATACTCCCTGCCCTGCCAAGCAACCTGCTGATTCAGAGGAACTCAGGCTGAGATGATAGCAAAGAAGTAAAAAAAGGAAAAAAACTCCTAACTTTATGCTTGTATTGCTTGACTGAAGGTGCAGGCCTAAAGCTGGTAGTCTGAGCATCTCTTTGAAGGATAACAATATGTATTATAGCAACTGTGGGGGATTTCCTTCTATCTTGTTTTTGAAATCCAATGTTTTGTTCTGTTTTATTGTTCTGTTTTATGACTGTTTCTAGTCACCTGAGCAACTATTTTGAAGATAATAATACACAATATAACAAGAATTGTTAAATTTCTGTCATCTTCTTTTGAAATCCTATATTGCTAATGTTGTTGATTTGTGGTTGTTTTGTTGTTATTGTCATTTTGGTTTTTTTTGTTGTTATGTTTTTGGTTTGTTTGCTTCTTGATTTTCCTGTTTTCTTTTTTTCTTTAAAATAAAATAAATCAGTGGAAAATAATAGAGGATACAGAAACAACTCTAGGCAATTCAGGTATCTGATCTTTGACAAAGGAGGCAAAAAATATGCTGAAAGAAAGATTAGCTTCTTCAACAGATGGTATTAAAGAAATTGTTCACACATGTGCAAAATATTGAATCTTGATGTTAACACAAGAGGGAGCCCCACAACCACAGAACTAAGATTGTTACCATAGAAAATTATTGTCAGAGATCAAACTCACATCCCATCCAAAGTTATCGTGAGAAATGTACCCCTGGAATATCTCTATAGAAAATAACCGTGCTTGGGTTGTGAAAACGCTAGAGGTTCTGCTCAGATCTTTATACAAATAAGTACACATTGACTCAACTGACAGTAGTCATCTCAGGCTACTGAAGGCAGACTTCAACTTTTGTCAAACACACTGACACCTTGCTCAAAATAGCAACCTTTCTTGGAGCAGAAGCACCCATAACTCAGGCAGCTCCTGATAATCCAACAGAGATGTAAATCTAGAATGCCCATTCCAAGTTTTCCTGAGTTTGCCCTAACATCCTAGGCTTTATCAACCTGAATCTATCCTAGTGTAAGTGTGGTCTCTTCCAAGAAAAGTTGCTACTTTTAGTAAGTTATCAATGTTTCTGACAAAATACCTGAATAGGCTGACAGCTGCAGTGTGCATTGAACTTGACTTCTCTCTCTACCACACACACACCTCCCCATTCTGTGCATTTATATGTTGTGCATTCATAATAGGTATCAACACGCCAAGCTATTTCAGAGTGTGCTTCCCACAGAACAAAATGAGCAGGAGCTCAAAAGATGTGCATGCTAAATAGATGAGAACTCTAACCAAATATTATAAAATGAGTTAAAAGAAATTGAAGTGATAGGAAATATTAAATAGTAACAAATATCAGAATTTAAAGAATTGAATCATGAGTACTGGGAGAAGAAAAGGGTTCAAAGTCGGGGATAGATCAGGGAGCAATTAGAAATGAGAAAAATAATTTCATAACTGAAATCTAAACATGGAGGTGCAGAAGAGTGAATAAGCCTGGTGGATAAGGCCAAAACAAACAAAATGAAATATTAAAAAGGGTAAAAAAAAATCTAAGAATAATACCAGAGAATATATCTCTTTAATTCTTTTGTGATTAAGTTTGAAACCATCCAAATATAATGCATGATACCAGTAGCCAGGAAAATCATCTCTGTTGGAGATCAGGGAGCAGAAAGTGAAGTGTTTACAATATTCTATTTTTTACCTATTCACCGTTAATTTAGTTCTAATTCATTGATATCTTAATTGTGATTTTATATTTTTCTGTGTTTTATTGGAAAAAAGAACATATGATATTACCAGGATCTTTCTAGATACAATACATTTTATGTGAAGATGTTATTGCTTTGTTTTCTGAATTTTTTATATTTCTCAAAAATATTTTACTTTTTTATGTAGACATCTGTTTTATATTCACAATTCTTCAAATATTTAGCAACCATATATATGATATCATATATATTCCAG
This sequence comes from Dolichotis patagonum, assembly GCA_004027295.1. NCBI lineage: Eukaryota > Metazoa > Chordata > Mammalia > Rodentia > Caviidae > Dolichotis > Dolichotis patagonum. Next base: position 3,204 of record PVJX010030897.1, read on the forward strand.
ATCATAGCACTAAAAGTCTTGTTTGGGAGCTCTCTATGCATAGGAAGCATTTGGGAACCAAAGAGTTTCATGTAAAAGAATCCTAGAAAACAATGTTTTTCATTTTATTGAGATAACCCCTAACTTCCATCAGTCCTTCAGAATGTGGCCTTCTCATTTCTTCCATATGGAAGGCTCTGCCAGTCACCCCGAGGCTGAATTCCAGGGGAAACACTGATGCTCCATGCTGTGAAAGCACTAGCAATCCTCAGCTTTGAATGTGGCTTCTCACAATTGCCTGGGTTCTCCTGTGTGTCTCCAACACAAAACATCTCTGGTATAATTTCCATAAAAGGAAACCTCCATTTTTATCTGGGCATGGAAGCCATACAGACCAATGCTTCTGTATTGGAAGTCTGTGGTCTGTTGCTGATCTGTGCAACTCTTGTTGCTAGGTGATGAGTAAGGTATAGAAACTGGACCGTAAATGAAAAGCAAGTGTTATAGAATTTGATATTTCTGAGACACACAGGCACACAGTTAGTAGAGACATCTTTTGGAACAGAGAACAAAACTGCCCAGATTTTTCAGCTTTCTGTTAACACATGTTTTGTTTTTCAGTGTAGTTTTATTTGACAGGTAAATCACATATATTTATTATTACAACAGTGTTTCCATACATATACACAATGAGATGATTGAATCTAACAAAGGTATCACTTCACATAGTTTACTTGGTAGTGAGAACACTTGATGTCCACTCTCCTAGCAGCCTTCAAGTTCATTCTTTTTATATTATGCTAAAATAAAGTAAAGTTGGGTTCCTTATTCAGACACTGAACCAATGTAGGTGACCCAATTGTTAGAAAGTATCCAGATGTACTCGTGTTTTGGGAAGTAGGTTGCATCTGTTTGTTCTCCCCTTTTCACAGGTGTGTTTTGAACTTTTTTCTTGTGCTTAGAACTCTGTCAATCATCCTACTTTTTGTTTTTATAATTGTTTTCTGTTTCCTTATATCCTCCTTTCCTTTGACCTTCTTGATAAGTGCTGTTATTTTTCACTGCACACTATCATCTTAGTGTGTTTAAGGTTAGACTATATAGAAGCTAAAGCAGCAAAAGTACTGTTTACCACTTATAAAGAATACTCCATAACAAATTCAAGAATCAATATTGCTATAAATGTAATGAAAATACAATAAACACAATAGCAGAAATTACTGAAATACCACAAGGCAATATCGATAAAAATAAACATTCTGTTCCATAAAAAGCTATTTTGTAATAAATGAGCATTGAACCTGTATTTGAGGAGAAAAGAACAAGACAAAATAATGGAGCTCACTAACAGTGAATTTGGAAATTTGTGGATGCTTCAATTATTTAACTAGTAAAAAAAGACTATAAATGAAAAATATTTTCATAAGAATTGAAGAAAAGGAGACAAAATTGGAAACGGATGTGCTACGTTTCCAACCTAAATAGTGTTATTTATGATCTCATACACTTTAATTTGAAAGTCTAACAATATCAAAGGAGAATACAGTTCTACTACATCCTGAAAAAGGAAATCACACATAAAATATTGACTTCAGCTTTATTCATGATCCCTTACAAGGTGTATTGGTGAACTAGTTAGAGGACTGCACCAGCTTCAAGTGAGGTGAGTGAAGACCAAATCACAGAAGTAAAATAAGTTCAGATTTTCATTGTAACTGTCCCGAACCTCCATGAACCTGTATTGGCCAAATGACATGAGACAGATTCTTTGAAAATCTCAAGGGAAGACATAAGCTTAAACAAGGAAGCATAATGAATTGAATGCAGCAGAAATATACGTTTTGTAGAATCATTAATATTTAATCAGAAGAAGCTGATTTCCCTCAGTGATATCAGTGAAGGAAATTATTCACAAGTAAGAGGTGGGATCAGATGACCACTGGAGCCCTTCTCTTAAATGTTACACAATGAGATGATAAGTTTGAAAGGTGTATAGTTTCTTCTTCGTAATAAGTTCAACGTGGAAGTCCGTATCACAAGCCAAGATGAGACAGGATGTTTAATCATTCTTTTCCATTTATTTATGCAACATACTTTCTAAGTTACATAACAAGTAACTTGAAGAAGTGGTCAGGAAAGGCCTGAGAAATTTCTTAGAGATTCTGTATGAAATAAAGTCCCAGCAGTAATGTTTAGAACCTTCTTTAATACAAGCTTTACATTTATGCAATTTTGTGTTTTGTGATTTTATCCTATTAGATACAAAAAAGCTGGGAAATAGATAAGGAATATTGTATTAATCCTATTTTCCATAAATTAAAATTTAGATGCAGAAAAAGAATAATAATTTAAATCATGACTTAAGTAAAGTCCAATGATTTCTTTTGTTGTTGTTTATCTTTTTGAATCAGGGCCTCACTATGTAATTCAGGCTGGCCTTGAACTCATTAGATACAGACTAACTTAAAATTTACAGTGATTTTCTTGCCTGAGTTTTGACTGAGTTCTAGTATTATAGACATGCTCCACCACACCTGGGAATGTCCAATTTTTAAATCATCTAATTACTGGTATGGTAACATTGTTCCCTGACATGCTGTAATACTAGAGCAAAGTCACAATCATACTGGATATTTCATTTTAAACTGCACATCAGAGCTTCGTAATAAATAAGAATATGGTAAGAGAGACAGAAAAAGACAAATGTAAGGAAAGAAATGAAGGCTATGAAGACCTTTTTGAGAACTATAAACCTAGAGAAGGAAGAAGAGAAATTTCCTTTATTGCCTCATACATTATGTTCTTTGCTGTAATGCTGAGAACATAATATTATTATCCCTGATTTACACAGCAAAACATCAAGTTCTAAAATGTCAAACAACTCACTCAAGGCCACACACAGATAGACTATACACTCCCATGATTTAAATAACCTCAGACACTATTATCTCTAATGTGTCAGTCCTGAAGAAAAGTGTTCTGATTATAAAGTTTTAAAAGAAAACCCAGTCTTGCCAATCACTTTCCGAATGGCCAGTTGTACATCTTTGTTCCTGAGGCTGTATACCATGGGGTTCAACAGTGGGGTGATGATGGTATAGGTCACCGTCACCAGCCTGTCTTTGCCAGATGTATATTTGGATGAGGGTCGCAGGTAGACAAAGGATGCACAGCCATAATGGACAATGACCACAATGAGATGAGACGCACAGGTGGAGAAAGCTTTTCTCTTACCTTCGGCTGATGGAATCTTCGTGATGGTGTGAACAATGAAGCCATAAGATATACAGATAAAGATTAATGGGACAGCAAGCACAAGGACCCCACAGGTGAAGATGATCCATTCATTAATATAAACTTCAGCACAGGCAAGACGGATAACAGGTGAAATATCACAGAAGTAGTGATTGACTTTGTTGGGACCACAGAAGGGGAGGCTGAACACCAAAGTTGTTCCCACGAGAGATATTAGAAAGCCACTAACAATGCATGCTGCTGCCAGCCGTCCACACACTCTCCAGCTCATGAGAATAGGATAATGCAAAGGCTGGCAGATGGCAGCGTAACGATCATAACCCATTACTCCTAGAAGCAAGCAATTGCTGACAGCAAATCCGAGGAAGAAGAACATCTGGGTGGCACAGCTGATGAAGGAGAGGGTCCTCAGTACAGACAGCAGGTTGACAAGCATCTTGGGCAGGATGACGAGCGTATAGAAGATCTCAGAAGTGGAGAGAATACCTAGAAAGAAGTACATGGGTGTGTGGAGGCTGCGATCCAAGCGAATGACTGAGATGATTGTGATGTTGCCACTCAAGATGATCAGATAGAGGCTGAGAAAGGCCACAAAGAGGACAAGCTGCAGTTCCCCGAGGCTGGAAAAACCCAGCAATAGGAATTCAGTGACAAAGGAAGAATTGGCCATGAAGAGCTGATCCCATTGGATAAAGTCAATATGGTCTGGTCCTCGGGCTTTGAAAGTAAGGGATCAGAGATTTACTCTCATAAATTAGCTATGCCAGCCTTCTTCTAAAAAGCAACAACAGAAATAGGAGGAGGAAACAGGACTGTAAATAAACCAGAGATTATTCTAATTTAATATGTACCTGAATTGCTATTTTTCTGCCTCTGACTTTAGTAGTAAATCTGGGGAAAAGTGTTAATGTAAAAATATAACATTACTGATTAAAATAAACCTATTATTCTTATATATAATCACCACTTGATTTTTCTAGTATTGTAATCCTCAAAAACCCTGTATCTATGTTATTATTTTGTAATTTTATCCTGATTGCTTTATATGCAGCAGCATGCACAGCCAAGGAGTCACCCTCCTTGGTATACACATATATTTTTTTAACTCATTCATCTAGAAAACATATATCAATCTGTATTTGTAGTTTTTGACCCTAAATAATACAGTTCCCTTTCACAGCTAATTCTCTGCCCTATTTCTAAGAAGTCATCTATTGAAATGAATTTGGCTTAAGCTACTGTTGTTGTTTTAGAACCAGCTCTATGATTCCTCCACAAACTCTTATCAGATGTTAGATATGACTTCTCCTTACAGAAAACATATACCTAGAAGAATTTAGTGTTTCATCAGCGCTCACCAGTTGCCTTATGTTGTTACATGTCTTATCTTTGGCATACCTGACTCAAGGACCAAAAACTGTCATTCCCATGATCTGTCTGTGAATTCATCAATGGGGAGACTCAAATACTCTACCTATACCAAGGTCTCTGATAGTTATTTCTGTTATATATTTTAGTGAGAACATTCTTTTTCTTTCTTAAATCTTACCCCAATGCACAGTGTTCCTTTACCTGGATTCTATATACAAATAAAAAGTTTCACAATGTTCTTATTCAAACTTTAAATTTCTAAGAAATATTTAAACTCACTGTTTGCTATCCCTCAATGTACAACTTTTTTCTGAAATACCTCTAGATTCTTTCCTTGTTTAGTGTAAGAAGTGAGCTCTTGCCTGTACTATAAACTAACTCCATAGATTATCTATTTTCATTCATAATCATCCTCTTCAATAGTGTAGAGTTGACTTTCTACTAGTAAAATTCTATTATAGAAACAAAACCAAATGAACCTCAGTTGTCTATAAGATATTCTAGGTTCCACATACTTTTGGCTAATGTTCCTTTCCCCTCATACAGGACTAGTTTTGATTCCTCTACATATATTGATTCACAAACACTGTAGAATTTAAAAATTCTGAGTAGTAAGGTCATTTCTTGTACTACTCCCAACATTTAGAAATATTCCATGCCTTATTATGTTTTCTTTCAATTTTGTGGTCTACTTTCAATTTTTAGTTTAATAAGTCATACTCATGAAATCCTTCCTATGGCTTCATAATCATGTATACTACATTACCTGAGTTTCCCCAGAAATAATTAGAATCATATTCACTTTACTATTCTTAATATGTTTGTCAATGATTCTATAAATTATAACTTGCTCCAAAGATTTTTCATCCTAAAAGTTCAAAGATGATAGTTAATATTGTCTGCTAGATTAGTGTCAAAGTAACCAAATAACTATTATTTGCTTTTGTACTTAGATAAAAATTTTATAAGCTTCTGAAATTTGACTAGAATTTTATTTCTTACTGTTTTTGAATTGCTTATTCTGGATTTTATACCTAAGTAATATACAACATGTATTTGACTATGCAAATTCTGTATTAGTGCTTTTTCCAAGACATTCTCTCTGCCTTTTCATTTCCCTTCTCCTTTCTCTTACTTCTAACAGATGGGTAGCTCATAGGAAAGTTCAGCAGTGTTTAAATTTGACATACAAATAAATTAGTCCACTATCACTACTCTACATGTAAGAAAATGAAGGCTTTAAACAGAAATAATAATTTCACATTCCTTCAAATCAAAGTTCTTGTGCCCTGTAGCAAACAGATTTTTTCATTCTTAGACAATTTCCGGAAATTTCTGTGAGGGTGCCTCTATGAATTTTGCCTGCCTCATTGCAATGCAGCAGGGCTTTTCCTCACCTTCAATAACTCTTTAAATCAGTATAAGAAAATTTTGTCCCCAGAAAAATGTGCTCTGGTCCTTTTCTCCATAGATAGATAGCATATTGCCTCAGTGGCTGTCAGCAGTGGTCTTTCTTTGTTACATCTGATATGACCTCAACGCTGGGGCTGGTAACTGATATTGTCACCTACCTAGAGATCTAATTACCACACTGTGGCCAATATTTGCCCATTATTTCCCCAATTAGCAAGGAGATGTATGGCTATGCACTACGGGAATTAGTTGGTCAATGAGAAATTCCTTTCTAACTACCATCAGGATTAATTATTTTCTTTTTAGAAATTCTCTGGGTATTCATTAGATGCTGAAGGTTTCCTGGGCAACATTTTTCAAGACAGACATTAGTGCCAATGGATTCTTTAGGTTTCCCTACCTAATACTTCTAGGTTTTCATTTTGAAGTTAGATGAGATGATCTTTTACAAAACCATACCTCACTCCCACTTCTGAAAGTTAGAAGAGAAGAAGAAAGATACAAGGATAGAAGGCAGAATATAGAAAAGCAGAGGCAGTATAAATCTCTGAAACATAAAGGATGTGTATTTGTTTCTGAAATACAAAGTGAGTTGGGTAAATATTCAGTTAATAAATAAAGAAGATAGGGATTATGGAGGAAAACATGATAGTGCATGAGTATGTATTTAGTAGTCCCCCATCCCACTCCTTATTTCAGGTGTGTATTGATGCTGCTGACAATGAGGCCAGACACTTGGGCTGAACAATGGAGCACATTCTAGACTCTCATGCTTGGCTCCCAGAGAGGCTTGTGCAGACTGCTTCTTGTGTGAGTTAGGTCATAAAAGCAGCAGGGATTGAAAAGTATATGAAAAGCTCAACTAATTAACTAAAGAAACTTTGGTGGCTTCTTTACTTTTGATTATATTAGATATATAAAAAATGGATAGATCTTCAGGAAACACTTTGCTGACAAGACTCGTTTACGTGCTTTATCTTCCTTCCTGGTCTCCAGAAATTAAATGTAGCCACATTTCAAGTCTCACCTTGAGAAACAGAATGTATCTCTTTCCCTTTTGTATATATAAACTGCATAATAACTCTGAGCAGCAGATTATAGCCAGAGTGAAGCATCAGCTTTTATACCCTGATCTCTACAATTTGTCATCTTCAATTTCCTGCTTTTTGAAATGTTTATTTTTGTACATAAGCAGTAATGTTTGGAGCAAGTGTAGTCATTCCTTGAATAAGGCTATTAGTCAACTGCTTCAGTATAACATGCAAACAATAGTATATGTGGCCAACCAAACAAAAAAGTGAGCAAATTAGAAATGGAAACTTCCACTGTGGTTAAACTTTTCAAGCCTGGCTTACACAGAACACATACAAAGTAACTCCACTGAGTTCTTGACAAAATTGTGGATTAATATACAAAATAAATAATGTTTTCTAATTTAAGGAATTAAAGTTCCATATAAATTGTTATGTAGCAATACATAATGAGATTGAATTTGGTATTAAAAGTTAGGGAGCAGTTATAATCAAAACACTTTCTATTGAGTTTGAAATTGGTGGTGTAGGGCCGGGGATTTAGCTCAGTGGCTTAAGCGCCTGCCTGGCAAGCGTAAGGTCGTGAGTTCGATCCCCGGTACAAAAAAAAAAAAAAAAAAATTGGTGCTGTAGACAATCTGCAAAGGTTTAAAGTGTCTATTATGATGATTATGTTGGTAAGGGTTTAAAAAACAAAGAAGAAAATGCTACAGGGCTTGGTTAAAAGGAGATATTTATTATTACCCATTGTAGGAAAGTTTGGAAGTACTATGTAATGCCATATCCTGTAAAATAGATTTTTAAAAAATTAACACATGGTCATTCCTGAGGAAATTTATATGGAGTTAAAAATAAATACCATCCATGAGAAAATATGAAGAGGGATAAATAAAGGTGATCAAGATTTTCATAAGAATTTAGATAGAATATAAATAATGCAGATCAGAATGTAACAAATTAGAAATAAACATGTTTGTCAATCACAACTTCCCCCAATAAAGAGTGACGATTCTCAGAAGAAGAAATGCTAAAGACAAATAACTATATGAAAAAACATTCAGCATCACTATTTATTATAGAGATGTAAATTAAAATAAAACTGAGGTTCCATCTCACTCCACAAAGAGTGGGTATCACCAAGAGGTCAACAGATAACAAATGCTGGAGAGGCTGTGGAGAAAAAGGGACACGTTTCCACAGTTGGTACAAGTGTAGGCTGATGCAACCACTGTGGAAATTAACATGGAAATTCCTCAAAAAGCTGGGATTAGAGGTCTCATTTGACCCCACTCTTCCCCTTCTGGGTATCTTCCCAGAATAATTAAAAACATCATGCCACGGTGATGTATGCATACACATGTTTATAGCAGCAGTTTGCAATAGTAAAATCTTAGAAACAGTACAAATGCCCATCATTAAGGAATGGATAAAGAAAATGTGTTTTTCATAGAGTACTATTATGCCATAAAGAAGTATAAATTTAAGACATTTCTAGAAAAATAGATGCAATTTGAATCCATACTCTTAAATGAAATAAATTGGATTCACATGTGTAACTACTGCATTGTTTCCCTGATGTGGGAAACTGAGATAGTAAGTAAGGTTCAAAATGTACACTAAATATTCTGAATGGGAACAAATTGTTCCAAAGGGAAGAAGAACTGGGATTGAGGAAGAGGGAAAGGAAGGAAGTAAAAAGGGAAAAGGGTAAAATAGAAACAAATCTTTGTAATTAGGAAAGGGAAGAAAAGTTGAAGGGAAGAGAGGCATTTGGGAAAAAAGAAATTGAGATATATAACGCACAGGTACCTATGATGAATATGATCATTATGTATATCTAAAATGTACCAGTAAACCCGATTTAAAATATAAAGTTTTGGCAGTCTCCAATGTGGCCAACATCAGTCCTGTCAGCCAGGGAGAAATAGAAAAGAAGCTATGCAGCCCCTTGGGTGTCAGCAGCAGCAATGCTGGCCACGGCGAACCAGGAAAGAGGCCAAGGACAAACACCCCCCTACCACCACCACCACCATGAAACAGCCAGCACAGGGGATGGGAGAGAAGAACTCACCTCTCCTCCCTCATAAGCAAGTGGCTGATTCAGAGGAACAAAGGTTGAGATGATAGCAACTAAAGTAAATAAACAAACAAACATAAACCTTGTGGCAATTTAACTAACAACAAAAATGAAATGATTTCAGGGAAAGGATCAAATCTAAAATATTAACAGAAAATTATTGCCCCAGAATAAAGATCTCAAGAATGCTTCTGTGAGACCCTTTTTGAAACTCAAAAACATTTTAAGTGTATGGCTAGTATGGATAGTAAGTGTATGACTAAGTATCTGAAGATCATAAATGCTGTAAGTCAATTAATAGGTCATTTTAAGAATCTTTAGGGAATGATCATACAGCAGTATTACAAAGTGATCCAAAATAAAGGAATAAAAATATGATTCTTAACCTGGTGGAATATATGTATGAAAACATAGGCAACACAAAGTTTTTAAAACCTTAATATCAACTCATGATAAAAAACACAGAGACAGTAAAAATGAAGAGACTTTTCAATTTCCAGTTGTCATGCACAAAATGATCAAACTGAGAAAATGATTTATCTGCAAATAATGCCTGTGTCGATGTATAAGGAAGGATTATCAAAAGGTGGGAAAATGGTCTCATAGGCCAGAGTCATTGACAACCATTCCTATGAAATAGAACTGGGTCTTATTCAAGAGACTGGGAATATCTGTCCACATACTTTATTGTTCTTTTTCCAAAAAGGAATGTTTATCGCAGGTATTCTGTGCCAATATCACCATTATATTGCCAGGATCAAACAAGCTACCAGTGTTATTCCTTAAAAGACTAGTAATTTCCATCTCCTTTTACTTGAAATATTAAATCTATGAACTCAGGTACTGGTCTAAGAGAAATTTCAAAGAACTCTATGGAGCCGAATTGAAATTCACAGCCAATAGTCTTTAACTTTTTTCCTGGATGTAAGTCAATATCAGCTTTCCAGTCACATGAGGGACAAACTATCCTCATAAGCTCTCCACAATTTGGAAATTTATTAGCAAAATAAATTATTATAGTCATGTTAAGTTAGTAAGTTTTAGAGGACATAGCTATTGCTGTACTTTCATAAGTTCTATTCAGGTAGGTAGAACAATCATTTGTTCAATTAAAGTTAATGGACATTTATTAGTCACTAATTGCATACTAATTACTGTGGCAATGATATGTGTAATAATGGGATAAGTCCATACACTGGTAGGATAAAGTTCTCACATCACTAGTAGTCTTGTGGAGAACATAAGATAGGTGAGTCAGATAAGATCTGATAAGTCAGATCTCAGGAAGAAGAAGACATGAAGCTTAAATTTCTATGGTGTTTGAAGAATGGAAAACAAGAAATACTCTTCTTTGAACAGTGAAAAGGCAAGAAATTTCAATGGTATAAAGAATTACATATTAGGCAAACAGAAACAATAGACCTATAAAAGGAGAAATTTTGGCCCCTGCACAGTCACAGGACCAGTCATGAGAATTCTGTCTTAAAGCCTTCACTGGAGGATATGACATCCAGTGTCAAAGTTCAGTTTACCTCCCACTATCTTTTGATGAAATGCTGGTTTAGTATAATGATGGGCAATATGGCCATTGTTCTATCACAGCAAATTATTTTTCTGTAGAAGTTTTAAAAATGACTTCTCCTAAGTATCATTAACATTATTATTGTAATCTCATTTACAATAATTTTAACTCTTCCACGTTACTACTAGTAAAAAGAAACTCTGGAGGAAATAGAAAATTTGATCCAAGAAACAAGATAGAAAGGTTTTAAATTACATAAATGTCAGAATGCTACAGAAAATGTTCTATACATTAGTGTTTGATACAAAATTCAGTTACTCTTTGTGGAAAGCTGATGTAGATGTTGAGTAGAATATTAATTTCTAGAACATATTTAATTACCATTCTTTTCTGCAGCATAGAGTTTAATTGTCATAATGTCCACACATTCTGTACATGGAAACAAACTGAAATTCACAGTGGATTCTAGGTTTTTAATATAAGTGAAAAGTGGGAGAATTTGTGACCACCAGTCCAACCCTACAAAAAATTACTGAAGGATATTCTAGAGAGAGAGAAAAAGAATAGGAGTATTTCAGGAACAGTGGCAGAGAGGCCTCAATGAACGAGACAAACAGTGGAATGAAAGAGAAAAATAGACAACCAATGGCAGAAAAACAGAATAGCAGAAATGAGGCAGAGAATATTGGCTGTAATCTCTAATATAGATGGCCTCGATATACTAACAAAAAGAAACACAGACAGAGTAGATCAGGAGATAGGATCCATTGAGATGCTCTGTATAGGGAGGTAGTGGAACCCAAAATAAGCAGTGCACCCTATGGGAGTGAAAGGGGAGAAACTCTCTAAAAAATGAAGGCAGAAGATATTTTTAATAAGGTAACAAGATTTAAAATCTACATTATTCTCACCACTCTGCCTAGATGGATTACATGCTGTTCTAGTTTGTCTACTTACACTACATTTGAGGGCATGGTCAGCTATCCCAAAAATAAGAGGACATATTATTCTAAGAGTATAGGCAACTACACTGAAGATGACAAGATTCACTAAGATACCCACTCTGGTTTGATTATTACCTGCTTTTGAAGTCTTATAATGTCTCCAACACTTCATTTTTATTAATGTTGTCATATACTGTTGAAACATCATGGTAAACATTGTAGATCATCTTGTATTGTGGTTTTATATGACTTTTTTGCTTCATGCTTTTCTAGAAATTGTTTTGTTTTTCCCTCTAATACCGAAAGGATAGATATACGTGTAGAGACTCATGGATGTGTAGATCTTATAAACAGTTTACGAAAACCAACTATATAACACATGTTGAAATGAACAACTACTTTGAAGAAAAAGAGACACTCCAGTACCCAGTGCTGACTCCATAATGTCATGATGTGAAATCCAGCAACACTATCATTCTTTGTTCAAAGTGATTTTAGCTTGTTTTGTTCTGGTTAAGTTCAACACACGTGAAGGTATGGGCAACTGTTTTGAAGAGAATGAGAGACACTATGACAGCCATTCTTGGCTTCCCAATTGCCTGGTCTTTAAGACCTGAAATGCCTTCCTCGTTCTGTTCAGATCAGTTCCATACTATGTTGTTTCATGTGAATTCCCTCTATGTGATGATATGGACAATTACTTGGAAGAAAACAAGAGTCAATATAATAGAGAGTGAATATCTCTGATTGTCTAGCTTTGAAATTTATGTCTCTTGCATTGCTTTCTTGTGATTCACTTTGTTCTGTTTTGCTGTATTTAATTTTACCCTTTTGATATAATTGCAGGTATGTTTAAGTGTGTAAAATGGATGACCATATTACCATTTTTGTCAGATCATGAAGCAGAACTGTTAACAGTCTCACTATTTGAATGTCTACTTTGCATGTTTTAATTTTATAATTTGAACAACTATTTCCAAGATGTCAGTATGTAATTTATGAAGTAATGATTTCTTAGTGGTTTTTTTTGGTTTTTTTTTTTGTTCTTTTCCTTTTTTCTTTGGAATTCTGCATTGTTACTAACCTTTTTTCTACTGTGTTTTGTTTGTTTTTTTCTCTTTAAATAATTTTTTTTAAAAAGAAAGTGAAATAAATCACCACTATTCTGGTTAATTATATGTATTATCTTAATTAAAATAATGTCTCTGTTTCATCTATGATAAGGTTTTATGTAATACAGTATTGAAGAAATTAAAACTGTCAAGGAAATCTGCAAAGTAACAGCAGGATCACAGTTAATTTTCTGATCATTGTATAATTATATAACATGTAAAAATCTATGACACCCTGACAAAGGACCATTTGCATAGCTCCATTATAACAGTATTAAAATTTTAAAAAGAGAAAATAAGGTTGTAAAAATAGTTAAATAACTTAGATTAGTTTCCCTATGTAAAAGAAGCCTTGTGAATTGTAGAAAGACTGATAGATAAACTTTAAACACTGTACACTCCTTACACTGCAAGCATTTTTCATATCAATGAGAAGAATTCACTTACTGAATGCAAAGCTTTCAACAGTTACTCAAAGCCCTGTGTGTTGTAACACATGGCCTAGAGTGATTAGGATGATTTTTCACGGTTATATTAGTGGTCGGGCTAAATATCTGACTTTTGATACAGAGGCTATCTTCCTGAAAATGTGCTAACTTATAAAAATAAAAGAACCTGAATTAAAAAAGAGAAGGATTGTGATATTAAGAGGAAGTTATTAGATTTCTTAATGATTCATCTCCTTGTCCCCTTCACACAGAATAGGGAACTACTTTGATGTCTGGCTGTTGGAGACAAAGGGCCAGAGAAGATTGATATCTGGTCTCACCTGAGAAATTTGAGAATGCTGAGGCATTGATAGGACAATGGATGCACCTTGAAACCATAATATTAAATGAAATAAGACAGACAAACAAGCACAAATATCACATGGCTTCTCTTATCTGAGAAACTCAAAGCACATACAAAGTTGACAGATAGATGATAGATGGATAGAGAGATAACAGATGACATAATAGCATATAGATGACATATGGATTAATGGATGATAGATAGATAGATAACAAGATAAGCACAAAGTAGGGAGGTCTCTTCCCCCTTACATCATGGGACCAGCAACCAGCCCAGCTGGAAGAATACAGGTGACTGGTTCCTCCCTGCTACATTGCTGGGACCAGGTAACTGGGGGTATATAAGTCACACAGTAGGATCCCAGCTATGGATATGTGGGCCTAGTAAGGATGAAACCTCTGTAGAAATATTAACAATAAAGGCAACAGGTATAAAGTTAGATGAACTAACTTTGTGATTGGGGCAAAGACACATGGAATAAAAGTAGGCAGGTAAGGACTCACACTTTCTTTCTCTTTTTGTATTTTATTTTATTTTATTTTTATTTTATCTTTCTTACTTTTCCTTTTCCTTTTTTCATCTTTTATTCCCCCTCTCTTTTCTAAATTACTGGGGAGACCACCAGTCACAGAAAATTAATCCCATCCCCCAAACCCAGAGACCAATTTCAGAAAAATCTCTCATTCCTTTATGCTTTCTGTTCTGCCCTCTTCTCTATTTTCCCAAAGCTTGCATGATCATCCTTTGTCCTCCAGCACTGCTTCTACTTCAGTTTCAGTTATCTTTGTTTTATTCACAATCCTTCTTAGATTTCCCCAACACAGGATAAAACCACTCAACAAAAAAAAAACCACTGCATACAAGCTCCCAATTTATAATCAGATCTGTTATATAACTATAGATTTTTCTCCTATAGTTTAAGATAAAAATTAATAGTTAATACAGTTTTTCGGGTTGTAAATTGTACTTGATGCTATCATTATTACCTATTATACTACTTTAGCCAGGATGATGTACTTATAACAATCAGTTGTTTTCCCTTCTATAACAATACAGGGAACCTCTGGAGTAATAACCTCACCATAGCCCAGTGCAGAAAGATTGGGAACTGAGTCAAACAGATACAAAAATCAACTCTTAGTTAATTGGGAAAGTATAGTTTTGGAGCAGACACAAATCAAGAATCTCCTACACGAAGAAGACATCTCTAAAATATAGAGTTTTTCCTAGAGAGGCCTTGCAGCTAGTGATATAGATAGCTATTACAAAAATCTAAGGATCAGTACAGAAAACAAAATAAAAACACTTTGAAATACAAAATGACAAGATACAGAAACAAAATGAAATCCCAGACCTACAGTCCACTGAGGACAAGTCTAGGAGATATTGAAATAAAGGAAAATGTAATGCGTATGCTTAAAATTTCTGAAATGATATCAACCAAAATAAAGAAATAAATTCGTGAGGCAATAGAAGACATGGGATCAGAAATAATCTCTCATGTAAAAAAGAATAAGAAATTTCAAAAAAGATTTGTTGAATGGATGAAGAAAAAAGGTCTAACAATATATTGTATAGAAGAAACACATTTAACTCAAAAAGGAACTTGTACTTAAGGTCAAAGGTTGAAAAACAATACTCCATGCAGCAGGAACCTAGAAAAAGGCAGGGGTAGCTATCTTCTTTTCAGACAAGGTGAACTTCAAACCAAGAGTGATTAAAAGAGATAAAGAAGGTCACTACATACATTTTGGAGAAAAAAAAATCAACAGGCGAGATAATAATCATAAATATATATGCATAAATTGGAAACATCCAACTTTATAAGACAAATATTAATAGACATGAAAAATCTAATAAGTATTAACACAATTATAATAGGGGAACTTAATATATCCCATTGTTAGAAAGAGATAGATCAACGAGACAAAAGAATAAACAAAAAAACCCAGCAAACAAATATTAGAACTGACCAAAACCTGTGAACAATTGGACTCAGTACACATTTACAGAGTATTCCACCCAACAGTATCAGAATACATATTATTCTCAGGTGCACATGGGGCATTCACTAAAATAGACCAATAAACTAGTCCATAGAACATGCATAAGTAAATGCAAAGGAATTAAAATTATCCATAGACATTATTTGAACATAGTACAATGAAATTGAAAATCAATGGCAAAAGAAACCATTCCCAACCTCCTGAATAACTAGTGGGTCAAAGATGAAATTAAAGAAATTAAAAAATATTTACAATTACACAACAAAAAATTAAACAATATTTACAATTACATAAAAATACAGACACACCGTACCTGAACATATAGGATGAAATGAAAGCAGTCCTAAGAGAGAAATTTAAAGCAGTCTACTCTTACATCAGGAAAACAGAAAGAGCACAAATAAACAATCTAATGTTGTACCTCAGGCTACTAGGAAAAGAAGAGCAAATCAAGCCCAAAGCCAACACAAGGGAGGAAATTATAAAGATCAGAGCAGAAATTAACACAGTTGGCACCTAGAAATCAATACAAATTAATCATCTGAAACTAGAAAACAATACAAAGAATTAGTGAATCAAAGAGTTGGTTCTTTGAAAGCATAAAAATTGATAAACTAGAGGTCATAATCATGAATGAAATATATCAAACTCACATGTATAAGCATTGTATCATCTCCCTAGTGTAAGAAACTGAAAAAGTAAATAAGATCCAAAATTTGCAATAAATATTATGATAGAGAAAGAAATTAATTAAAATGAAATAACAATTATGATGGGGAAAAGCTGGGAAAAAAAGGAAGGGAAAAGAAAAAATAATATATGCAAATGATAGCTAAGATAGTTATGCTACTGATTTCTTTTAGTTAATTGAATACAATGGTTTGTGCTTATGTTTGATAAATTATTCAAGCCTGTATCTTGTAATTTGAACAACTACTTTAAAATAATAACATGTAATATTTTATCCATGGTTAATTTCATATTACATTGTTTTGAAATTCTGTATCATTGGTCTTGTTTTTTGTTCTATTTAAAGTAAAAATTTTTTAAAAATATTTTCTCAACAACAATACATTTTTCACCAACAGTGTGAAAAGACAACTCACAGAATTCAAAACATTAGCCAGTTGTCATTCAGCAAAGGACTATCTGAACATATAAAGAATTGAAAAAACACACATTTAAATTTAAAAATTCCAATAAAAAATGGACATCTGAGATGAATACACACTTCTCAGATGAAGAAAAAAATGGCAAATATATGAAAAAATGTTCAGCATCATTGGACATTCAAGAAATGCAAATTAAAACAGCACTGAGATTACATCTTACTCCAGAAAGATTGGCTTTCATCAAGAAATCCACAAATAACAAATGCTGGAGGGTTTGTGGTGTAAAAGGAACCCTTTTCCACTGTTGGGGAGAGCGCCGACTGGTGAAACTACTATGGAAATCAGTGTGGAGATTCCTCACGTTTCAAGGATGGTGCTGGGGGTATAGTTCAGCTGCATAGAACCTGCCTTACAAGTGCAAGGTCATGAGTTTGATTTCCAGTATCCCCCCCAAAAAAATTTCTGAAAGCTACGGTTAGAGGTCTCATTCAACCCAGCTATTCTCCTTCCAGAATTCTTCACAAGAGAATTAAAAGCATAATACCACAGTGATATATATATATATATATATATATATATATATATATACACCCATGTAGATACCAGCACAATTTGTAATAGCGAAATCTTAGAAACAACATAAATGCCCATCAGCTGAGGAATGGATAAAACAGATGTGGTATTTCTATACATTGGAGCACTACTCAGACTTAAAAAAAGATAAATTTGAGACTTTTATATGGAAATGGATGCAACTTGAGAGCATACTCATAAGAGAAATTAGTCAGACTCACATGTGTAAACACTGTAGTGTCTCCCTGATATGAGGAATTGAAAGAGTAAATAAAGTCTAAAATGTACAATAAATATTGTAGAACACAAAGAAATTGTTTAAAAAGAGAAAAGAACTAGAATGGGGGAAGGGAAAAGAAGGAAATGAAAAGGCACAAAAATGCAAACTAGCTATAATATTAATATCTCTTCACTGAAAAAGGAGGTTCATTGTAGGATTGATTATAGAATTTGTATACCCATATCTTGTATTCTTAGTAACTGCTTTGAAGGTGACAGTATGCAATGTATTAAATATTGTTATTTCCTATCACTTTGTTATGAAATTCTGTTTTACCTTTTTCAATAAAATAAAAAATATACAGAAAAGAAAGTAGGGAAATCTTTTTTCAGTTGGATAGGGAAAGAAAAGATGGAGAGATGCAGAGGGAGAATAGAAAAACTGATAAAAAATAATTTATAAAAAAATAAAAATAGAGCCTTTGCAAAAAAGAAGTAGACAAAGAGATGGATAGAACAGGGAGGGAGAAGAGGGATCAGGGATAAAAAGATAGAAACAATTAAGATGCATTATATTTATGTACCATGATAAATGTAGTTTGTATATATTACAAACATGTACTAACTTTAAAAATAGATTTAAAAGCAAAGCAAAATGAATATTTTTTAAAAAATTACAGACTCTATGACTACTAGCCTGAAACACCAAAACAAAGATGTTTGCTCCTTAACTGTCTATGGGTGGAATCTTCAGACTAATCCTCCAGTTTTTCTTTTGGATTAGATATGGGCAATTTACCAAGGAAAAAATTATTCTAAACTCCGGTAAAAGGAAAATTGTATAGTAAGACCTCTAGGAGACAGGTGATCCAGAGAGGTGATGAGTTCTCAGTACCAAAAATAACTCACAATCTGCCAGCTAGAGATAGTTTCTACCGTATCATAAGTAATGTGGTGTAAGTTCCCAGTATAACAAAGCATGACAGTAGCAATCATATGAAAACTTCCTGTTCCTTCACTTCCCTCCCAAGTGTAATGCATGAAAAGACAA
>PVJX010030898.1:0-21677 GCA_004027295.1 Dolichotis patagonum
TATATATATATATATATCCACTAAAGTCTATTACTCTGATTTCACATTTCTGTAACATATAAAGTCAAAATCAATTTCCAAAGAGCTTTTTAGCCTCTGCATTACAATATACCCTTTGAGATAACAAAATATTTCCAACTTTTCTTACTTCATTTTTCAGCTCCTTAGATTTACTATTTAATTTTCTCTTGTATTTACTTGGTATGATCTGCAAAGTATATAATTTATCAAGAAAGAATTGTATGTAAATTGCATGATTCATATCTTTTGTTGAGTCATTCATAGTTAAATGAACATGCTAAGAAAAGTAGTGTCCAATAAAAAGATCCTTCTTTTTTCCAAAATGTTGGCTAAAATTAAGAACTACTTTCATACATTCTTCTCCCATTATATCAGTAACATCTATTTGAAAATGCTTTTATATGCATATTTCTTAATGAAACCTTTCTTTAAACACCATTCATACAATTTCTTACTATTTTGGTTATTGACTTTTTTAGCCAGAAAAATTAAATAAAAATATTGCAAGTTTCATTGATTCAAAGATTTATTTTATCATTTTTTAAAATGGGATAAAACCAAGGAAAATAAAACAATAGAACCAATCAAAATAAACCAGTATACGTGATACAGGACTTCAAAACCTTATGAAACCAACTACAGTTACCAGAATGCCTTTTGTTGTCTTCAGAATAGCTGTGGATACTTTCAGACATAGTAAAAATTGAACAGAACAGAATAGTACAGAAACAATTAAAACAAAACAATGAATGCAATAAAGAACTTCAAAACAAGCCAACAGTAAGTCCAAAATGGCTACCATAATATATCTTGCAATCTTTCAAATAGCTGCTCATGTTATCAGATTTAACATAATCAGATAAAACCCAACCCAACAGAACAATGAAAACGATATGGTTTCCAGGTGGGGATCACCTCCCAGTGAGGCCTGGTTCTCTCCCCCTTCAGTGTGCAGATTGTGCTGACTCATGAGAAAGGTTTGGGTGTGGCAGAAGATTTATTTTAATAATAATTTAAAGAAACACTACTGGTCTTATCCAAATTTAATTGCCATTTTTATTCTGAATTTTTTAGTTTTAATATGCTCATAGAATTCTTGATTTTATAAATAGCACAAGGATACATTCTTTATTATTCTTATTCTTTATGCAAAACTCACAATTCCATCAATAAAAGATAAATTGCAGCACTTTAGAAAATGAAGCAGGTATCTGTTGTGTGAACAATAATACACTGATCATTCTCTCTAGGTCCAGTGTTCTACAGAATGAGCACCAAATACTACTGCCCACAGGGATCCACCAATAGATATTTTGCAATGTAACAAAGACCAGAATTTTTGATAAAGGTAAGATAGAAATACTTTTATCATGTTTACTGTCACAACCTCCTATATCATTTTATGTCAAAGTGTTCATTCTTCTAAGTAAGAATATGGATTGCTAATTTTTTCTGTTAACTGGGTGTCTTAGGTACTTTCTTGTTGCTGGGACACAACATCAGACACTTACAAGTTGAAGGAGGAAAGGCTTATGCTTGGTTACAGTTTCTACAGATTTTCACTCAGAGATGCCTGGCTCCGAAGCAGAACAACCTGGCCAAGAGGAGTTAAAAAGGTCAAACAATTCTCCTCCGTGGTTCAGGCAAAGAGGAGGAAGCAGCAGTGCCTGTCTTTTCCTCTTTATCCCATCCAGGCTAAAAGCTTATAGGTTGGTGCCATCCACACCTAAGGGCAGGCCTTCTTACTATCCATACCCAGAACTGCGCTAAATCGATCAGGGGGCCAAATTAGTTATCATGCACCTTAAACCCGGTTTCATATATTATTAATCCATATTCACACACCCTAGATATAGCCCCCTTCATAAAACCTCTCCTAATGAACATAGGAGGTTTTGAGGGGACAGCTAGATAAAAGCCTTAACACTAGGTTCACTCTATTGTATTTAACCATGAGCATGGATTGAAGAGATCTGACAATTTGAAAATCTACGCTAGTGCATACCAAGCTATCTTCATCTATTAATTCCACACAAGAGGATATAAAGCTGGGCAATGGTTTCACAATGGGATTCCGATGTTTCTTTGGGTCATTAGATGGTAGCTGAAAATAAGGATGTAAACATAGCAGTTTCATCCCTCCAAAATCAAATATCCTCGTCAAATTATAATAGTAATAACAAAATGAATATGCAAAAATATGCCTGATCTAAAATGATCTAAAATCAAAATATCATGTAAGCAAAAGTAAGTATTAAATGGAAAAATCAAATAGGTAGGTAAAATCAGACAGTGTTCTTGGAGTATATTGTAATTAATTATATAAGATAAAAGTAATCACCAGAATTTTATTAGGTGAGGAGTATGGTTAAAATGACATTTTGGGAAGATTAATTTAATCCATGGTAGGATAAGTTATACATTCACAAAAAAGAAAAAGATAATTAATAAACTGTTACTGAGGGTTAAAATAAGAAGTCATTTAAAATGAAGTCAGTGGAAATGACACGTTATTTTAAAAAGTGAAAACACAGGATTAAGAGATTTCTTATGCAATGGGCACGAATATTAAAACTCAGGTTCACTTTGTCATATGAAAAACAAATTCAAGTACAACTAAACCAGAGCTGAGAAAGTTGCTGAATATCACTGTCAAAGACCTTGCTCTGACCTGATTGTTAGGCAGGAAGAGTAGAAAATGGAAATCTTTAGACAGAGCAGACTTGTCCCATTTATTAGGAAAGGAAAATAGTCTCAGGCATCCCCTGGGTCTCATTCATTAGATCCACATCATATAAAAACTGATCGCTGATCAGAAAGGGGCACAAGAGTAAGCACCTTGTCTCCTGGGGTCCGTGTTGTGGGACCAGTGATAACTACCAAGTGTCGGATACTGACTATTTACTACCCTGACCTTCCCAGGTGGACTGCAATCTGGCAGTGAGAAATTTGTCTTGAAAAATAGAATGTTCTACCTGCTGAGGCAAATAGCCATGGGTCAGATGCACTGGCCTCCTACACAGTTCCAGCTCTCCTGGGCGTGACAATCACTCTGCCCTCTTACCACTTTTGATTGCTCTTGACCCAGCCTACACCTTTGAAAATAGTTCACTTGTTCAGTGACTGCTCTTCTATGTGCTACTTGTTATTTGCTGAAACCTAAATAAACTGATGGAAAAGATTATTACAGAACAGTCTCTGAATAAAGAATAAAAAATTGAGGTTGGAAGTTAGCAAACATATGTTCACTTAGTGTAAAAATGAATCAAATATGCATAAAAGATGATGCTCCAAAAATTTTAAGCAGAATAAGTTATCTTATGTGATGTGAAAGACAGATTTTAGAATTTTAAGGATTAAAGAATAAAACAAATCAGAAGGTACATCATTTATTGTCTGTTCTTTAAAGAAATTTTTTAAAAGCATAATCTTATTAAATGGGCATAGACAATGTTTAAAATCAGTTGGAATATGTGTAGTAAAAATAATCTTGGGAAAATATCTCTAAACAGTTATAGAATAATATTCTGAAAGATGATAACATTACTCAAGTAATATTTTAAAAACTATCAGTTTCACATATAAGATTATGTGAAGATGGAAAAATGAAATGAAGATTATTTTTGAAAAATGTTTGAGAAGCTTAATATTTGCAACAGTACTGATTCCAAATTATAGAGACTTAATAGTTAAAAATCATACTCTGGAATCTTATCACTCATAAATAGAAAACAGTAACTTTGAAAAGGTAAGAAAATCACAAGTAGAAATTAAATAAATACAATGTTTAAAATAATACAACATGTAATTGTTAAAGGAAGCAATGTACACCAAAAAACAAAAGTAGAGAAATAAAGAAATCAGATGACAGAAAGGAGAAAGTATCCAAGTTGTAAGTAAAATAAAACCTCCCAATCAGACAAGGTAAACTCTGATAGATGAGGTCAAAAAGAAAATCATAGATCATTCAAACTCCAGAAGATAATCATTAAAGTGGTACTACATAATGAAAATGACACTACAGGTAAATTATATGAGAATAATGTAAGTTGAATTCAAGGCAATGATAATTAAGAGGTACAAAGTCATTTTACATAAACTAAAATTTTATTATGTAATCAATTTTACATTGAAGCAGTAAAAAATGTAAAAAAAAGCTATAAATAAAAAGACATTGACATGAGTGTCAAATCTGTAGAAGCTAATTGACTTTTGACATATGCTAACACGTAACAGTACAAATGTCTGAATATCAGTTTTATGCAATAGGCAGTAAGTCTGAAATTTATAAAAATACAAGTGCATGTGTTTCTGATATGTTAACAAATCTATTTGTCAATGCTTGCAGCATAAGAATATAAGAGTACAAGTGTTCTAAATGACCTCTACTTCCCTCAGATGAAAGATTCATTCAAAACTTTTTCTGCTGAATTTTGCAATTGATTGTAAGATACTCCCGGGATGCGCATTATTTTTTGCCTTTTCTTGAGCCTGCATCGTATCTTTCAGACCACTAGGGTAACATCCAAAAAATTATCGCTTCAGTGGCTCTTCAAGGGATGCACTTTTTAGACTGCCTTCCTGTGTTATATTCTGGGCAACAGCCAGAAAATTGCAAGGCATTTTTCTTATAGCATTTTGTCATTTTAGCTATCCAGTGTTGGCTCAAAATTCAAAGATGAAATGAGAAAAAGGTCACAATTCTTAACATCAAATAGAAGTTAATTTCCAAAGCTCTTGGATATACATAGCAAGAGTAAATTTATGTTTTATATAAAGATTGTTCACTAAAGAACAGCCTATTTTGATTTAAGTGTATTCTTTAATTAACCAACCAGGTCTTATAAATCTAAATTTTCTATTAAATAAGACATTAGAGAAACTAGCAAAAATCCTTTCAAAAAAGGATAACTTACTTTTGAGAATGTATAATTTTATTATCATAAAATTTCCCTCAACATTAATTCTTGGGCAGGATTTGTAACATTAAATGAAAATATTACAAAACAATGTAAATTAGTGAGGCAATTACTGTGATCCACTGGAATAACACACTCTCCAATAAAAAAATCAATGAAATGTTTAAATAGTTATGTGTAATTGTGACAATTTGAAATACATTACATTATATGATTAATTTTTCCATTATATTTCTCTCTATTGGCATGTAGCATATTTAACATAATATAAAATATATCTTAATATGCTTTTCCCAAATTGCAGTGAGTACATAATTATTGAGTAATATAGTTTGTACTTCTAAAGCATATCTTCTATACTGTTAACACTTATGTAGAGTTTTTTTAAGTAGGTATAAAGGGGCATGCAGATTCAATAATGTAAAAGAGAGAAAGTCTAATAAACTCTATAAGGTTGATTCTTATTCTCCTAGACAGAAATACATAAATGCAAATAATGGGAAAGAAAATGTAGTTAAAATCAATTAAGAGCTCACTATCTCATTTGATACTTTTCATGACAGCAAGTATTCAAACCATTTCATTCTTATATTTCCTAAAAGAACATCTACTTAAATCTCCATCTTGTATTTTCTGGCTTCAGACCCATAGCAGACCTTGGGTGTTAGGGCGGACACTGGAATGATGGATTAAATTTAACAGCAGGCAGGAAACAAGAGTGAACGAGGAAGAAGGTAGTAGCCTATTATTCTATCAATTTGGAAGACAAAAGGCTTAAGACAGCAAGATAGAAATAAATAAAAGCAATAATACTTAACAGATATTGAGTAAGAACATTGAACCAAACATCACTCTAAAGACTGACATGTTAACTCATTAAAAGTCTGGACAACTGTATAAGGTAAGGACTATGAAATTTAATTTTACACTATAACAAATACAAAAGCTATTCAGTGATGAAAGCCTAAATATGAATGGAACACTCTAAAATATTTCAAGACTATATGACAAAAATATCACAGTCAAGTACTTTTTACAGAAAACTCAAAAGATCCAACAAAAAATGATACATTGGGTCACAGTAAAATTCAGAATCTAATGTTCATTAAATGTCACCATAAAGAGTATGGAAACACTGGTTAAAAACTCATATAGTTTATTTGAAACTCTTAAACTGACACAGACTTACATAAAAAATATATAACGACATTTATAGTTTGGGTAGTAAGTCAAATTTTTAGAAATGCCAAAAATTTGAAAAGCTTTTTGACAAAAGAGTATACCCAACCAACAAATAGATGTGAATATTTTTTTTGTTGCGATGCTCACTGATCTACGCTGAACACACCAGTGAACATGTTCTTCATTTTAACAAATACAAAAAATACCTAGCAGTGCTAAACACTGTGAGGAAAAGAAAAGTACTCTTCATGTTCTTTGTGTAAGACGTCTGGCATTAGTTGGTAGAGTCAAATATGGTTGTGTACCCCACAGTCCAAATGTTGGATATCTAATATATGAAAAACACTGACTGAAAAAGAAAGATTAACAAATATTTGTATATTAAATCTACTTATACAGTGATGGACTTGGAGAAGAGACAAACAAATGAAACTGCTATTATATTTAATATAATCAGAAAACAATATAACAAAAAGTTTAATTGAATTTGATGAAGAAAAAATGGTTATCATTTTTTAATTTTCTATATTTCAATGTTTCAAGACAATGCACTCTGTAACAAAAATAAAAAGCATAGAATACTTTGCCACTTCCTAAGAAATGCCAGTAAAGACATCTCTCTTGCCTCTCATCTCTTTTTCCTTCATACATACACATATGAGTAAATATATATTACTTGATTCCCTTCACTTTTGAGACTGACCTATCTCCTGCATTTTTATTCTGCTCTTTAATTTTATTCTGGTTGTTTACAAAAGAGAAATAATGTGATATGCAGGCTACATATCTTAGGTTGCTTGCACAGAAGAAGGGGAGCAAGAGATTGAGGGAAGGGAAGACAGAAAAGGGATGAATGAAAGGAATTAGTTTCATGTAAGTACCAACTCCACACCAAGGAATGTAGATATTATATACTGCAAACATGTACAAAGGAACAACAAAACATGGGAGTGGATCATGGGGTGGGTGGAGCAGGAAATGGTGATGAAAAAATGAATGAAAATATGTTACCTACATATATCTGTTAGAGTATTTTTGTGCAATAGAGAAGCAAAAATACAAGATGAACAGTTTTACTGAGTTGAGTACGTGGAAAAGAGCACACCACCCATGGCGACTGGGCTGTCTCCTTCGACCAGATACAGAGAGGCAGAGAGATATATGACCTCTGATTGAAGTGGCACATGGGACAGATATTGATGACATGTGAGGAACTGATTGGAATTCTCTTTGAGCACAAACCGGAAGGAGAGTTGCAATTAGGGCTGAAGAAGAAGCAGGGAGTGGTAGGCATTCCCACTTTGGCCTTCTGCCACATTAGACCACTGCCATAACTGTACAGTAATTTATACTAGGGCAAAACTTTTTCAATACCAACCTCACACAAAGAATGTAAACGTGACGTATTACACACATGTACTAATACATGAAAATAAAAGATAAATTACTTTTGTTTAGTACTTTGTTTTCTTAAATGCAATCCTACATGTCCATGGGTCAAACTCATTTGGCCAACAAATAACTTGGATAAATTAATTGTCATGTTCTGTGGTCTAGCTTTCAGAGACACACGGAGACATTGTTGCCTGGCTGAAAGGCAGGCATAAATCACAAGAATAATTGTCGAGCACTGAAAAAGCAAGTACAATTTATTTTAACAGCACATTGGAGAGATCAGACAGTACTGCTCAAAGAAAATCAGGAATCAGAGATGCTTCATGGAGAAAATTGCAGGGACTCAGGGGCTTAGAGGATAATTAGAAAATCTTCAGGTGTTAAAAACAGGCAAAAAATCTCATCCTTTTAACAAGGTGTTCATGAAAAAAAATGAATAAGCAAGCAACTTATAAATCCCAAGTAAACTTTTAAGACAGCACTGAATAATTAAAGTAAATTAGGAAATTAAGAATCTGACTTGATTTGTAGAGCCTACTCTCTAAATTTAATCTCTATCTCTCTCTCTTTCTCGGTAAAAATGAGTTTTATAGTAGATGTCAAGGAATAAGGATATTAATGGTTGTGTTACAAATACCCCAAGAACTCTCTTAATATTTAAAAGGAAAATATCCCACTGAATTTATGAAGCTTAAATCATCTAACACAATTAAACTCTTATGCATACATGTGCCATGACCATGACTTTAGTGCTTTGTGACTTGTAAAGCTAGAGAAAGACAAGCGTGAAGAAATATTCAGGTTGCATGAAAATATCATGAACACTTTTTATGTATCAGGATTTAAAATCTTATGCAATGCATAATTCACTTATAATAAAGAGATTAGGGAAGTAAGTTAGCATCTTGTGTAAGTATGTATCACGAGCAGAAGAATTTAGAGATTCATTGTCCAATCCACAGAGAGGAAAAAA
This sequence comes from Dolichotis patagonum, assembly GCA_004027295.1. NCBI lineage: Eukaryota > Metazoa > Chordata > Mammalia > Rodentia > Caviidae > Dolichotis > Dolichotis patagonum. The sequence goes on from PVJX010030898.1 coordinate 8,491, forward strand.
TTAAATAAAAGTATATCTTCAATATGTATGATGACTTTAAGAAATATTTATAGATATTGTAATGTATTTTGTATTTTTCATGCAAATACAGCCATAATTTATAGTCTTCTACTCACACCAAGTAGCAATTTGTCCATCTTTGAAGCAATTCAAATCTGGACGATTCAACATTCTGACCACCAATTTCTGACACATAGCCCTTTCCAATACATTAGTGATGGTAATACTATTTTCTGGTTATGTTTTTTTTTTAACACTGGAAAGATTTGCAAGCATGCAAATACATGGATTTGCTTGTTTAATGGTGTTCAGGGATACAGTTTTAGCCACTGGAACCATCTAGAGATATTTGGCCTTGAAATGCTTATAATGTTTAATAAAATTATCATTCTAAAGACCCTGAAAGGGTTCCCGTGGAATTTTTAATTTTAAAATGCATAATTAATGAACTTTTCCAAGGTTCTGTAAGCCATTTGAATAGCAGCACAGAAACTTAATGATGTTAAAAATATTGAAATGATGAAATGAATTTTAAATATGCTACACTTTTGTATTTTTACATTTATAAGATTAATTTAAATTTTGCAAATGTTTGCTTTATGTTTTACTGTTTGAAATATTCAAAATAAAAATTGAATATATTATATTTGAAAGTGCAATTAAAAGTTTCTGAAGAAATGTAACTGCTTAATTACAAATGAAATGAATAGACTAATAAGATTTCTGAGTTGCCAGGGATTTAGCTCACAGCATAAGCACCTGCCTGGCAAGCACATGGTCATAAATTCAATCCCCGGTAGCAAAAAAAAAAAAAAAGATTACTAAATTGATTTTAAAGCTAAACTAAGTCAATTTTTATGATGTGTTACATTTACACTGACAAAACTAAGGTGATTTAACTTTCAACAGCTGATAGTCTTTTTGTCTATTACAATTTTCACACAGAAAAAATTACATTGAAGAAAAAATTCATTTAATAAATATAACATATGACATAACACATACCATGTCTTCGCTCGGTGATATAATGCTTGCTTAACAGATAGGAGGCTGGAGTTCAATCCCCAACATCTAAATAGTAACAACAGTTACAAAATTAATAGCTTACCAGGTGCCATTGTGAAGGTTCTACATCTTTAGCACAACTGGACTTCATAATAGCCTCATAGCAGGCAGTACTATAACTCTTTTACATCTTGATGAAACTGAGGAAAAGAAATGTTATGTAACTACACTGAAGCTCTGCTCTCCTAATGCTCTCTAAAGGCAGGATTTGATTTGGGGAAGTTTGGCTCAAACCAGTTGTAAATGACTTTCTGCTACATTTATTTATTTACTTATTTATTTCACTTTTTTTTAGAAGAGTCCTTTATTTTTCACTTCTACAGACTTTCTGATCTCCTGAGGCATGCATGGTGATGTATTTTACAGTGCTTAGCACTGTTGTAGACCCAAGTTAAAAGACTACATCATTCTAAAGAAAATATATCAATTAATACAGGCGTTTACTTAGATGTTTTGTTTTATTGGAAACATACTCCATAGTTTACCAACCCTAATGAAAAGAAAATTGTGTATTATAAACAAACTTAATTGTATAGATAATTATTTTTAATAATTTAATTTAATAATGTTCCACTAAGCATTCTACCTTGTGTAAGTAATATTTTGTTTATTATAGAAAAACTATTTCCTGTAGAAAAATATCTAAGGCAGCTGATATAAAGACAAATAATTTGAAACTAATATAGCAAAAAGTGGTGAGGCAGAGTGTTTAGAAAATTACTTGTTATAATGCAATTACCTTTTATGTGCTGTATCTATTTTCTAACATTTTAAGATTGTTAAAATACTAAACATTATTATGCTTCATAGTATGCTATATTAAAGCATGCTTTAATATATTTCTAGCAGCTTGTATTTATATTCCAGCTGGTCTGTTAAAACACACATGGTTTTCAATATATTGAAAGAATTAGTTGATTTATGCTTTTATTGAAATGACCAATCATTTGGAAAATAGAGCAAAATGCTCCCAACAGTGTTGGTTAGCTTTCAGTCTTTGTGACAAAAATACTTGAGAATAAATCTTAGAAGAGGAAATACTACTTTTGGTTCACCGTTTCACAAAGTTTCAGTTTGTGATTGGCTCAATTCTTTGAGTCAGGGAGAGCACCATGGAAGAGGGTGTGGTAGAGCAAAGCTGCTCTTCTCACTGCAGCCAAAAAGCAGAAGAGGAAGTGATCCGGACGATGCCCTCCAATCCAGGGCTCCATGATCCATTCCGTCCCACTAGTCCCCACTTCCTAGTAGACCATTCAGCTATACGCGCATCACAACTTATTAATCCATTTGTAAAATGTGAGCATTCATGATTCAATCACCATCCAGAAGCCCCACCCGTGAAATTATGACCCTTTCAAGGGAAAAGTTTTATCAACATCATAGTACCAAATCACTGCTGGAAATTCCACAAGGAGTGTTTTTTACTTTGTCTTGCTCATTTGCTCTACTCTAACTTCACCCCAGAGGGAGAGTTATCTACCTATTCCGAAAGGCCAATCAATGTCCACAGTATGTGCTGCAGGTCTGTCTCTTGGAAGTCACCGTCCCCAACTCTCTAGATCAAATGCTCTACTCTTCTGGGTCAATGCTATTAGAAGGGCAGTTTAGTTTTCCAGAAGTTGTGGGACAGGTTTTCATTACCAGTTGGCACTGAGTAGTAAAATTTACCTAAATTGAATTAGAAGCATTTATGGAGCCCATCTTTCCCATACTCTGAGAATACTGTCTTTGTCTCATTGACACAGCTTGCTTCCATCTGTATTCTGTACAATAGAGTCAAGTGATCAAAGAAGTGTAACATTACCATCCTTAAAACCTTAACAGAGCTTAATCAATAAAATTGTCACTTTATATATTCAACATCAAAATTTTTACTACTAATATACATATATATGCATATGTATAAATATGTACATACATGTGTAAAACATGATATTATGACATGGAGCATCAGCAAACCTCTGAAAACAGCTAATAAGCTACAAACTGCTGTAAATATAAGGAAAAATCATGGGTATGAAACCATCTCTGTCATCAATAATCTAATTACTCTTCAAAAATTATGATCATATTACACACATGGTATCTCCCTAAAATATCCATATCCTAACCTGAGAACCTGTGAATATATAGATTACAAACAGAAAGGAGTTAGGGTTGCAGGTAGAATTAAGGTCACTAACCTGTTCACCTGGAGATGGCATACTGTGCAGATGGCATACTGTTTTGCATTTTCTGGGTATTTGTAATTAACAGCGACATGAGTCAAAAAAATGTGGGCAGCTTCCAGAAAGGGAAAAAGATGGGGACACAGACTAGAGACTTCAGAAAGAACACAAACATATGAGAACCTTTATTTTAACTCAGTAAGATCCATTTCAGACTTCTTGTCTCCATAATCATAAAATAATAAATTTACATTGCTGAGAGCTATTAAACTTCTGGTAATTTGTCACACGCGCAAAAGACAACAGCCACCACCACAACAAAACATAAGCATACGTATATGGTCCAAATGCTATTAATGTATAGAAGAAAATGTTCTCATTTGACGCTGAATAAATATCAGCCAGAATTAAGTCATTCACAAATAGAAATTCTCTTTCATTTTTATGTGTGATTTTAAGATTTCCACAGTTACATGCCTCATTGTCCATCATGTACTAAAGGGCTTAAATTCAAGGGGTAACAATTTGCCTGTGGGTAATATGGGCAATGTGGTTAACTCATGTGACATCTAATCTACACAACATGATTTTATGAATAAGTCAAGACATAAAAAGCCATTTAGGTATCTCTTTTTAAATGCACAACAAGTATAATTTAACAAACTCTGTCAAGAACTATCCAAAGAAGCAAGAAACATGAACATTTTTTAATGTCAGATGGAAAGTAGTTTCTCCTAGCATAAAACCAAAACACATTAGTGTCTCAGCACTGTGACAGCTAGCCCCCTGGAGATCCTCCCTTTAAAGTGCAGAGGCAGGAAATTAATGATGCGTTTGCATGAGATTTAATCTAAATGTCTACATATAAAATACCAGGATAATATTTCAAAACAGTGACATTTTCAAATTGGTAAGATAGTATAGTAAATACTACTAATTTTGTCTTTGAATTTTTAGCATTGTTAACTAATTAAGACACAAAATACAATTTTACCATACATGAGGCATTTTAAAAGGAGAAGTAGCAACATAAGTTCAACTTGAACTCTACTTACTTAACTGTGGGTCAAAAGAAGACAATACTTACACTGACCCTAGCTGGGAGTTACAGTATACAGTCATCAAGATCTCACCTGAAGGACTCTCTACATTGAGAAAAGACATCTTTTGGTTGGTAAAAATGATTTTCCATAGACTGGTCACAGATCTGATTATGATATTAGAGACCACTATTCAAAATTTAATAACAAAATATTTTTGGCTAAAGTTTTGGTTAAATATACTAATATAGCCACATTTTCTATTTTCACTGTGTAAATTCGTAGTGCTAAGTGTGACCACAATTTGGAAGCATGGATAAAGTAGAAATTTACCTGACATGTGTATAGATTTCTTATTTTTCTCACTCAGGTTCACAGATGAAATTAATATAAGAGAAAATCCACCAACTTTTGTAATTTCAATCACAGGATAATTTTAGAATATTAGAAATGATTCTACATTTCTGTAATTAAAAATGTTATGATTCTGTAAAATCCTTTACCTGTAATCTATGGAAAAGAAACTATGTGGGTAGTAGTTACTGAATATCAAATGCTGGAAGAAGAGAATATACTTCTGCATATTTAAACTCTGATAAAATGTTGAAATTATTATAATACAGACATTTTAACTTCAAGGGAAAATGTTCACTATATATTGCCAAATGAAACACTTTAAAAAGTGTGGGTTTTATATGAGCTAATGTATAATGAATTTGGTCTTTGGAGGAATAGTATTTGCATTTATACAAAGATAAAATCCTGGAAGTGTACATGCCAAAATATCAGTGATTTTTTTTCCAATTTATGGATGATTTTGTTTTATTTATGCATTTGAGTAGACATTTTTAAAAATTATTTTGATTATGTGTATAATTGATGTTTTAAATTGTTTGAAAAATACTTTCTCAGCATAGTCTTTGATAGCAGAGGAAACAGGATAATGCCTGTGCATATGCAAACACTCCCATTCAAATTTACACAATTTCTTCCCACTAATACTTCATTGGATACCTACATGGTCCATCAGTCCCAAATATATAACCATATTAGCTTTTTTTCAGAAAAATAAAAATAATTATGCACAAATAATTGGCTCAAATAATTATAGAGGCTGTAAAGTCTCAATATCTTTAGCCAGCAAGCTGTAGACCAGGAGTGTTGATAATAGTGTAGTTCCATGTAACATTCAGTCTGTTTCAGCATGAATTAAGTCACACACAAATGCATCTCCTGTCCCCCAGTAGATAGAACAAACATTGTCAAACACAGCATTACTTCCAAAATTGGTACACAGGATTAATGCAATTCCAATCAAATACCAACAGCATTCCTCATAGTACTAAACCAAAAAAAAATTTAAAAATCCTAAAACCCATGTGGAACCAGAAGAGGCCCAGAATAGCAAAAGCAATCCTGGGAAACAAGAGCAAAGCAGGAGACCTCAAATTCCAAATTATATTACAAAGCTCCAGTGATTTAAAAAAAGAAGAAAAGAGACACCATGGGTCACTATGGTCTTAAACTCGAAGGCTGTGAGTTTCTGAGAACCAAGCCACCACTTCTCACCTGTGGGATTTAGGCTGTGGCACTTATTCCGGGAAAGCTCAGGAGGAGAGGGTGTACTTGAGATGAATTGACTTTCCCCTCCCTCCTCTGCAAGCAGAAGTCAAGTACAGGCTGGAAGCCGAGGAAATTTCTCTGGACAAAGCTCTGAAGTCAGACTTCAGTTAATCATGAATCCAGAATGAGTGAGAGAGTCATCATGGCATCTCACAGTCTGTGGATGCTTCTGATGCACCGTGATCAACTCCTAGACAAACTGAATTACAGTCTCAAAGATTACTTCACACTTGCCACTTCTCTGCAGATTGATTGGAATCAGTCAAGAGCACAGTTATCCTGGCCACATCTAGAAGGGAAATTCTTCAATGTTCACAGCTGGAGATTCTCCAAAGCTTACATTTCTTATGCATAAATGATGAACTTTATATGGTTTAACTTCCCTGGATGTGTTCTATACTTATCTCAAAGAGCGTCTAGACTCAGGTGCCTTTACTGTCACAGAAAAGCAAAACAAACTTGCTGCGGAAATGGGTCAATATCAGAGTGATTTTCTGTGCTCTCCTATGAATGAATGGAACACAAAGGGACCCTGAAGCATTTCTTGTTCAGATTCTATCAAAATGTCAATTTCCACTTGAGAACAGAGAAGTTAAAATGTTATGGACTGGTTGCTTCTGCTATATATTTACAGATAGTCTTGTAGGGATGGTTTCAGAAGATTTTACCTGTCTACACTGATTTCTTGCAAATGGCTTAGAGTCTAATACAGCCATAATTGGAACTTGATTTCAGAAAAGTTTTGACAGGTATTCCAGTCCTTCAGTAGTCAGCACATACAATATCTCTTGATTGGCTGCTATGTGAACTACATTCAAAATGGGACATTTACATGTCTACTTCTGAGTTTCCTTTGTCTATATCCTGAAGCCCTCTAAGTCTGCATATTTCTTGTGCAATACATCTGAAAGATGCAAAAGCTTTGTGGGATGTGGTCATCAAAACAACTAGTGAGGTTACTCAGGAAAGCTGGCTTACATATGGACTGCCTTTATTCACATTTCCATAGGCATTTCAAAATTTATTTATCAACCACAATATTATTTAGTGTTTTGATATTTATAGCATTTGCATATACTGATGGAAAAATAATTTGCATCATATATGTCTTATATGATATGACACATATGATAGGACTGGGAATTTTTCAGATTTAATGAGGCCATTGTGAACTGTACATCATAGATTGTATACATTTTTCTCATTGATTGCTTGTTTAGTTGCTATGCTGAGTGGGATATGTGAATCTATCTATGCATTTGTTTCCTTGTGGTATTTTTGAAGTTGTTTAGATGAAAGCCATAAAATATCTAAAAGAGCAATGAATATGGTACGTGGTTAAACCATAATCATGTACTCAAGTACTAGTCATGAAGATCTGGGGTGTCAGTCTCTAAAAAATGTTGTTGTTAATTTGTTGGTTATCTTAAAGAATGGATGTTTAAAATGTCAAAAAATGGTACCAACACAAAAACAGTCAAGTGGACCACTGAAACAAATTAGAGATGTGGAAATGACCCCAGGCCATGTAGCCATCTGATCTCTGACAAGGAGCTAAAAATATACTTTGGAGAAAGTAGAACCTCTTTAAAACTTATATGGGGCAAATTGCTACCCATATGCAGAAGACTAATGTAGAACCATATGTTTTACTTTGTACTGAACCAAAATCAAAATGAATCAATGATCTAAATGTTTCAAGAGACACCCTGTGCTGGAAGCCAAATTAGCTAAAGTTCCTGAAGACATAGGCATAGGCAAGGATTTCTGAACAGATCCCTAATTGACAAGAAAAATAACAAGAAAAAATAAATTGGGTCACAGTAAACCAAAAAGACTTTTGCATTGCAAAGAAAACAACTAATAGAATGAAGAGGTAGCCTACAGAATGGAAAAAAAATTGGCAGCTATACATCAAACAGAGAACTATTACCTAGACCATGTTTTGAGATTCCTCAAAAAACCAAAATCTAGAAGCCACATTTGACCCAGGTATTCCATTACTAGGTATCATCTCAAAAGAGTTAAATACAGTGCTGCATGCATGCCCATGTTCAGAGTAGCACAACCTCTAAGAGTTGAATCTTAGACTCTGCCTCTATGCCCATAAACAGAAAAGTGTATTTATAAAATGTGGTATTTATAAACAACAGAGTATAAATCTTCCTTAAAGAAAGCTAAGTTTGAATCTTTTTTTTTTCTTTTTGAGACAGGGTCTTGCAATGAAGTTCAGGCTGGCCTTGGGCTCAGTAGCCCAGGTTGGTCTTGAAATTGCAATGATCCTCCTGTCTCAGCATCCCAAATGCTGGGACTATAGGAGTGTACCACTATACCTGGTAAGTTTGAGTCTTTAATAGGACAATGGAAACATCTTGTGATCAAAATGTTAAAGGCAGTAGTGGGATGAACAGCCTAATTACAGCTTGTCTTTTATGAGAAATCCAAAGTATGAAGAAATTAAAGAGCAAAATCAAAGTAGATAGAAATGAGGAGATAGTTCTTTTTGCAAAAGGCAAGAAGACCGAGTGATGGAGGGAGGGAGGGAGGAAGAGTAAAAAAGGGTTAAAAAAGAATAATAAAGGTATGTTATATGAATGAACCAACTTCTCCTGATGAATGTAATCATTGTGTAGTGAAAACATATACTAATAAAAATTAAAATTAAAATATTTTTATGCATTATGAAGGTTTATGTATGTTTATTCATCATCATCAAAGCTTTAGACCATATATCATTCGGCCCATGAAACAATAAACCAATCATAGGCCATGAATGTGAGGAATAATACTCAGCAGTTAAAAAGGAAATCCAAAAGTTATCAGCACACACCTACATATTTCATACAATATTCTTAATTCTAGCCTATATTCGAAGCTCTGTAATAGACATGGAATCTATTGATTTTATCAAGGTATAATTTAAATGTAATTGAATTTATAAGATTAATGATTGCAGCCTGCTCTCAATCTTGAAAGTCCATTTGACTGACTTCAGCTTATCTGATTAGTAAAGCACGCTACGGAAGGTGTCTGTGGGGATGGTTCAAGGGGTGATTGCTCTCTCTCTCTCTCTCTCTCTCTCTATATATATATTATATATATATATATATTTCCCTTGCCTCTTGTGTTTTGCATATACATGTGTGTGTGTCACACACATGTATTCATATGCACATATCAATAATTGATTCTGTTCCTCTAAAGGTTCCTAACCAAGACACTGACAGTTGATGAAGGAGAAATATGATCTTTAAAAGAATAAAATCCTTGGCTTATTTAATGAGCTTACAGTAATTCTTTACTTCCTGTCATACTCTTAGAGTCTTGCTTTACTACTATGACTATGAGTGTTATACAATTATTACAGTGCTAGTTAAGATAATAACTATCTCCAGTGAGTAAAGTTGTCATTTATTGAACACAGATTATGTAAATTAATAAACAAAATGGAAGTTTATCACATTAAAAACTTTGCTGGCATATATGAGACTGAATCAAAATGTGCATTTATATGTTTAGTATAGGCTGTTCATTCGTAAACTCTAAATGATTATGGTTACAGAACAAAGCATTGTAACAAATATTTTTACATTACTTACATGTATGCTTTTAACAAGTAACATAAAATCTTTTTGAGTCATATTTTTTCCTACTGTATGTTTGATGTAAATATTGGAATATTGTTTCACCTATTAAATAATAAGGAACTTGCTTGTGTTTCATTTTCTTTATTTACATTTCATTTTCTAATAATTTGATTTTGGCATTTTGAAATTTACTGTGTTTTACAAATGCAGTTACCTGACAACTAGAAATTGATAATCACAATTTTCCTTCACAACAAATAGGATGAGAAACACTGCTATAAATCCACCCCTATTAGAGACAAGAAAAAAAGCCATAGGAGGATAGATTTTGCAGAATAAAATCAAACTGTATTTTAATTGGTTTCCCACAGAAGGCTAATAAATATCGAAATGCATAGTAGAGTGGTCTTCAGCAAAAAACCTGTCCTGTTTTGGCTCTTAGCCTTGTCTTGTTAAAATTTTCATTAATAACTAGGAGGAAAACATAGTGTATGGTTTTATCATTTGTAGTGCAACAAGCTGGGTGTGATAACTAATGCAATAGAAACAAAACCAAGAAGAAGTAAAACGGTTTAACCATCTGTTATGCTGTGTGGAAACCCAGACAAAATTTCACAGAACTCAAACAAAAGTCTGGCACATTTGAAATCTCAGTAATATAATTCCAGAGACAGGAAAATTTGGAGTTGTTTCTTTAAAAATTCTGGAGATTTTAATTGGATATGGAAAGATGCTATGATTTATAAAATGAGGTCCCTAGAAATTCTAACACAGAGAGGAACTGGGTTTAAAAAGCAAAAGATTAACTTGGGTGCTGTATTCCAGTGTGCTGGTTCAGAGGGCAATTTCATGATAGATTTTTATTTCTGCCTCTGTCAAGTGGAAAAATTTTTCTAACTGCTGGTCATTCCATTCATCAAATCCTTAATCCAATACCCCAGGGATTTAAGTGTGCCCTGAGCCCTCAGTGGTACATTCAAGAATTGATGGTGGGTTCAAAGTGGAAGTGTCAGCGCTGGGAGGATTGCTTTTGGCATAGCTGAGGCTCTGCAGACGTGGAGCTCAGAGGGTAATGAGCTGACAGGTGATATCGACTGCTTTCCAGAAGCAGAGCCGGGCTGAAGGCTCTGTCCACACCTGTGCTGGTGATGTGATTGAAGTCTGTCCTCACTTCCTGAGGAGCCGGATTTTTTTTTAATGGTTTCTTTTCCTGTTGATTTTTCCCTTTGTCTTCTCTTTTCTATGAGGAAAACAAAACAAAAGGATACCTAGTCCTTTTCAGATAGGTAAGCAGCATCTGGTTGCGTGTTTGAAAGGAGAAAACCATCCAACAGGCATGTTATAAACCTGTCTTGAGAAGCCCTTGTCTAATGCTTATTAATATTAAGAATTTAATAATTAAAACATCTATCATTGATATCATATGACATTTACTTTTTTTCTGATGGGGCCTTACATAAATCTGGAGTATGTATGGATTAAGCAATGCCAAGCAAAGTAACTCCATGATTCCATTTCCACATTACTTTAATGAGAATTTACAATGCCTCAATTCCTTGGTTTTTTTCCCCAAATCACTGAATTTATTAAAATACAGTGATCTAAGTACCCTAAATTAATTTCCAACTCAAAGGGGTATCCACTCAGTTTAGCTTCTCGGGTAGTGACTTCGTGTGTTCCTGGTACTCCCCTCTCATGCTCAGTGGTCACGCTCTTTCCTGGCAGGCCAACTTACAAATACTGCCACTTTGCAGCACTGTCTGGAGAGTGCAAACACTGGGATGCCCCGATTTAACCCTTGAACAGCGTGCAGGGCCACTGCATATAGGATACAGACAAGGTTTTTCATCAGTTCCCCAGCACACACTGGAAGATGCGAAAGGTCCGTGGAAAGAAATAGAAACCAGCCTGTTTCAATTTGGAGTCTTCCTGGATGTTCGTGGTGATTTTTGTGCTTGCTTGCTCTTTAAACATCTCCAAAGACATCTTGAGCCCAACACATTAGGAAGCATTTTTAATAAGCAATCAAATCCCAAAATCAATTTCATGCTATGATGATTAAAAACGGAAATATACATTCCCTCAAGCAGAGAGCCTCACAGAGATATTTGCTGTCTCAATTACTTTTCTCTGGCTGCTGAGACAAAACATGCAATGACCAAAATGAAGGAAGGAAAGGTTTATTTAGCTCCCAGTTTGTAGATGTTTCAGTCCATAATCAGCTGACTCCAAGGCAGGACAGCATGGTACAGTGGCAGCGCTTCAAGTTGCAGAAGACAACAAACGCTGTCAGAGCAAGGTTCTATTCCTCCCTTATGTTGTAAGCAGGCTATCCATCCCCTAGGGCTGGTGTAGTACTCACATCACCTCCCTGCCTTCCTCTTGCACAGGATGAAGATGCTTACAAAATGAGGATCCTGGTTCCCTGCTGAGTGGCTTAAACTTCTAAATTTCTCAAGTTGACACAATGCATCAACCATTACACTTGTATAACAGTGAGATCCGGGATCTTGAGAAACATTCACCTAACACCTAATCTGGCAACATCTGCCTGTAATTAAAGAATATGATGCTTGCACCACAGACCAAAAGTTCAAATCTCTTATAAAGAGTCCTTACAGGCAAACAAGGAGCAATATACAGAAATAAAGATTCTTAGCAAAACACACAGGAAAACTAGTTCAGAGATATCCTACAAAAATAAATGTCTCAGTTGAAAATAATTTTCTGTGTGATTATTCTACAGAAAATATTAATCTTAGTCTTTTTATAAGGAGAAGAAAAATTATAACTAAAAGACTTTTAAAGGACTATTTTCTTTCACATAGGTCAAAGTTCAAATTCCTGGGAAGGACTTTATGTGCTTTTATATTTAAGAAAATGTGGAATATAGAGTGTTTATCATGTTATAAAATACCTGGTAAAACAAAAATGTGTATATAAAATGGTCTTCTCATATATGTTATTTACTTCTTTATTTTGTGCAGAGTTTATAGACACTATCTGTGGGAATGTCTTCTAGTCAGAGCTTATTGAGTCCTCAACTAGGGGTAAAACTCAAGTATGTAAATTAGATGAATTTGGAGACAGAGAAAATCTTTCCTATTTTCAGATGGAGTACAGATTTCCAAAGTAATCAAATAGTTCCAATCAAGATAGGGCAGAAAAAATTGAAAAATACACATAAAGGAAATAAGGGAAACAATAATTTTAAAAATTCAAACTGCATCCCTGAATTCTTGCTTTGTTAGGGCTTTAATAATAAGAACATATTGGGGCCGGGGATGGAGCTGAGTGGTTTAAGCACCGGATTGGCAAGTGTGAGGTCGTGAGTTTGATCCCTGGTACCACCACCAAAAAAAAAAAAATCATGTATTTTGGTTTCTTAAATGTGTTTTCATAAATAGTAATTCATGAAATGTTAAGATTTCTTTCTCAAATTGACTAATAGTTAAATTTCTAATATATAATTTTATAATTAGTAATAAAAAATTTCTCAGACTGGGATTATTTGAATAAAAATGGTAGACAAAACTCCACTCAATGGTTAAAAAGCAGCTGCCTAACCAATTTGCTTCAGTTTTCACCACTGATTGATAATTTCACCAGTTTCTGTCTAGAGTCTTACTACATTCCACCCCAATAGATGTTATTAAAGAAAGTATAATTAAAACATTAAATTTTCTATGTCTACAACTCTAAAG
>PVJX010030899.1:0-21660 GCA_004027295.1 Dolichotis patagonum
TACTTTACATGCTTTAACTTTGTAATTTGAGCAGCTATTTCCAAGAAGTCAGTATGTAATTAGTCAAGTAATAATTTCCTAGGTTTTATTGTTGTACTTTTCCTTTTTTCCTTGGAATGCTGTATGGTTGCTACCCTTTATTCTGTTTTATTTTGTTTTGTTTTTTCCTCTTTAAATAAAATTATAAAAAAAAAGAAATTAGATGCTTTGCAACATCCACGTCTCATGATCCTCACTGTCATCCAAAATTAACATGCTTGCTTTTCACCATGAGGAGCAACTGTCACATGGAAGAGTAAATGTTTCAGTTTAGAAAAGTGTAAAATAAGATAAAATACAAGGAGATTTTATGGACAATTATAGGATAATTTAGGAGTCCTGCTCTATTACATTTTGACAATGGGGATGATTATGTCAATATTTCACAAGTTGTAGATTTCTGTAAAATGTATCTCACTTATGCATTATTAAAATTAATTGATATATAACAGGTAACTTAGAAGTAAATGTTAGTACAGGCAGATAATGAAAAGAGCTGTGAGATTCTTGGACATATTCTTGAGAAAATACTGGTTGTCTATTTATGAAACTATTTGGATGCATAAAATCATGTCATGTTCTCTCACTAGCAGAGTAAGTCTGGAAAACATCAGACCTGTCCTCAATGAGCTTATTTAGAGGTCCCCAAAATTCCTCACACTGCCTCCACATCAGGACTCAGACGGACCCCTCACTGTTGTATTATGCTAGAAATAGTAACCAAGGGCTATTAAACCATGGAGACATGGCACCAAACTTAACAGCACAGTCAGCTCTGGCATTTGTTTTTAACATCCTAAACAAATATTTTGTTTAACTATGATCACGTGGGACAGAGGGACACAGTTCTGTGAGTGCTTTTTAATCCAGGTCATGAAAAATTTCTTTCCATGTTTTGTATCGTGTTGATGTCCAGGTGTATTGGGAGTGTCAAAGCCTAACAGGAAGCCAGGAGACATGGTGGTATAAATCTCCTAAGAGCATGTTGGACACTTAGAGTTGATTACTTCATTTCCAATGACACAGTGAGTTGCAACAGCAAGGAGATAAGGTGGAGAATCAACTCCAAAGGAAAGGGAAACTTAAACATTTGGAAATTTCCTAGCCTGGCCATGGTGTAAAGAAACCGAAGATGTTTCAGGACGAGCTCTGCATCAGGTAAAAGGAACATGGGATCAGAGAGCAGCATGGAATGGTAGATTCCTGATGCTGCTTGGCAGGAAAGTAGAATAATGATCCAAATTGATCGATCTGCCACTCCCACCACAGGCCCAGAGTGCAGGGACTGGAGGAAGTGACAGGCCAGAGATGGCTGAGGTGTCCTTTCTCAGGGTTTCCTCAAGCTACACATACTGGAGCCACCTTCTACCATCAGCACCCTTGTTCTCCTGTGTGCTCAAGCACAATGTGAGCCTCAGTGGGTGACCCTGAGGAGCACACAGACCATGTGTGTGTGTGTGTGTGTGTGTGTGTGTGTGTGTGTGTGTATGTGTGTGTGTGTGTGTGTGTGGTGTCCATGGGACGCTTCGTCTGCAAGTGCACACATGCCCAGAGCTGTGGGGCATGGACGCCTCCCTCTGGATTTCAGTCCAAGACCCAGACATCTGTAGGCACAGGATGAAACCCTGCAGAAGGGAAGGAGCTGCAGAGACTCCACAAAGGCAATGCCAGCACACTGTGGAGTGAGAACCATGACAGAGAGGCATTGGAGCTCAGGTCCTCGGAGACATATGTTGCCCCATTCTCCAAAAGGCTTCTGGCCTTCAGAGCTCTGGCATGGAAAGCTGGTGTGGTCTTTCCCTGCCAACTCTAACTCACATCCATGTGGACTCTTATAGGAGTCGCACTCTGCAAAATATGTTGATGGGGTGACAGGGCTTCATGAAGTGACAGAAAATCACAGTGACATAAATTCAAAGGGAGTTAGAGTATCTCATGCAGGGAAGACCTTGGTCAGTCCAATTGGATTTTGGCTGTCATTGGTACTTGTTATTCCTTTATGTCAGCTCTTTAGAGAGAGAATGTCCACCCTATGCTAGGCCCATCACTGTGTTTGAGAACTAACTAAACTTAACTCATTTAACTTTCTGAATACTGGAGAGTCATACCCAACTGGGGAGTTATACACAAATGTCACCTATAATTTATTTAGATAGTATTTACAACAGCTTTCAAATTTGTTCTTGAAAAATTGAAACCTTTTGACCAATTAAAGGGCCAGTGTGATCTGCAGAGAACCAGGAGTGGCCCCGGGGAAGGCACCCAGAAGAAGGCAAAGAACTGACATCTTCTGGCCTGTGTCTGAGTTTCTCCTCTGTCTTAGCATCATAGCCACTGGCGAGAACTTAGAGTGCATCTTCTCCAGTCTATATGTGACCTCTCCAGACTCTGGAGAATGAAAAGGACTTTGTTGGTGATAGTTAGAAAAATATATATATATATACACATATATGTATGTATGTATATATATATATATTTGTATTTCATTGCACTGGCATCTGCTTCACATGAACTTCAGTGTGAGGGCAATATCAACTTGCACATACTGGAAAATAAAACAGTGACTCTTAAGAATTTTAATGCCTTGGGAAAACCAGTTACCATGAGCATCACCATCACCATCATCTATAAATGAACTGCTAATTTCATCACATGATAATGCACTGTCTCATGCAGCAGTGAATCATTCAGGTTAAGAAGGGCTAAAATAAAAGAAGTTATAGGAATGAGGTTTTATTGTTAAAACAACAGGAGGATTTATGAGTACTGCTTCATTACGTATCTTGAGAAAGGACAGGATTTCATCAATGTTTAACAAGTTGAATACTGCTGTCAAAATGTATCATTCATATATATAAATTAATAATATACATAAATTCATATGCATAAATTAACAATTCAAAGCTTATTTTAGTGATAAGAGGGTTTTACTTTTGAACACACGCTTGAGAAAGATATGACTTGTCCATTTATTTATGAAAATATTGTAATGCAGAAAGTCCATGTCTGGGTTTCCTGTTAGAAGAAAATGTCTGACACATATCATTTAGCATGACCACTCTGTCTTGGAATAGCTCAGGAATCCATTTGGTGCTGTGGGAAGGATTAAAGGATCAAATACATAGGATGTTTTCAGAACTCATGAGCTGACATATCAGAGGTCTATTATGCTTCACACTCTATGGACTCATGGGCAAATATATGAAATTGCCAAATCCATTAATTAAGTACAAATTAATCAATTAAAAACTCAGATGAGGTTAAGTGCTTAGCACTGCACAGACACCTAGAAAAAAACCAAGTTTTTGATAGAATTAGGAATATACCAAAACACCTCTCAAAACGCTTATGTGCTCCAGACCCTTACTCTCTGAGGTTTCCACAATAGAGCTGTCTACATAGCAGGTCATGCAAATAGGGCCTCACTCTGCTGATGAAAACCAGCCCAGCCCTCACCCTGCAGCTCTGCAGAGGAGCCCAGCCCTGGATACCCAGCTGTTCCCACTCAGTGATCAGCACTGAGCACAGATGATCACTGTGGAGTTTGGACTGAGTGGGGTTTTCCTTTTTACATTTCTGAAACATAAATTATTGAGAATAAAAATATGGATTGGGGAAGTGGACGTGACTGGGATACACAGTGGATGTGTGTGACAGTTTCCTGAAGAGAATGTTTGTGTTTGCAGGTGTCCTTTTTGAGGACCAACAGGTGGATTCCGGGGGAGGCTTGGTGCAACCTGGGGGGTCCCTGAGACTCTCCTGCGTGGCCTCGGTGTTCACCTTCAGTAGTTACTACATGAGCTGGATCCGTCGGGCTCCAGGGAACGGCCTGGAGTGGATCTCATGTATTGATTATGGTGGTGGTAACACAAACTACACAGACTCCGTGAAGGACCGATTCACCATCTCCAGAGATAATGGCAAGAACACGCTGTATCTGCAGATGAGCAGCCTGAGACCCAAGGACATGGCCATGTATTACTGTGCGAGAGACACGGTTAGGGGACATCTGCGTGAGGCCATACACAAACGTTCCTGACCCGGCAGTCATGGCCAGCAGGAGTTGCTGTGGTCTGTGGAGAGCCAGGCTGGGCCCTAGGAGCAGGTGCAGAGGAGGAAACCCTGTGGTCAGGACTTCCTGTGCGCCTCTGGTTTCCCTCACGTGTTAGCATCGCAGGACCTGAGCAGACTTGCAATGCGGGAGCTGCGATGAAGCATCCAACTCCAGGCAAACATTCTCTGTTGAATTTACTTGCACAAGTGCATATTCAAGTGCTGACTTTCTCATCTATATGAATTTCTTTGGTGGGTAAATGTAACTTGTACGCATCTCGAAGTAACATGCACAATTTGTGAAGTTAGCATTCTTTTGAGTACGAGGTCATCATCATCTAAAACTGAATCTGCTCATGGAAACAGAATTATTAGGACTGTCTTCTGGAGAAATATATTGGGAGGCTTAAGGAATTAAATTCTTCCCCGCTCTGTTCACAGTATCTGAAAGCATACAGCTCTCTCCTCATCTTGGGCCTTCAGCAGACCTGGTCAAGCTCAGCCTGAGGGTTATTTGGGGCCCTGTGTTCAGGGAGGAGAAAAAGGGGCAGCCTGACTGGAGTCAGGACAACATCTGTGGGCCTTGCTGTGCTCTTTGTACCCAAGGAGGCTGAGCAGGCTTTGAGTCTTTATTTTTCCTCTAAACCTCAGAAATTGTAAAATTTACAAATTAACAGTGTAACAGTTTCCATACCAGTCTCAATCTCTCTCTCTCTCTCTCTCTCTCTCTCTCTCTGTGTGTGTGTGTGTGTGTGTGTGTGTCTGTCTGTCTGTCTCTCTCCCTCAATACCTCATTTCTTTGTTTCTCATCTCTCACATATCAATATACATATCATCAAAATAATGGAGAATAATAAGGTAAAACCCTCCAGGCTCATAAAACCCATATTTTTTCCTAAGAAAAATCTCTTAATTCTGCCCCTACACATTTTTGTTATTAGATCTATGTTAATTCTGTATTTACCAGTCACATATTGATTTGTAAATTTTCCTAGAGTAATCAAATATACCTCTCTACTTAGGAATGCCATTCCTAAGGTCACCACTTTCAGTGATCCAGTACCTAGTGAGCAACACCAAATCACTTGCACACACCTGCACAGCTAATAAAGGCAGAATGGAGCTGACATTCTCACAAACAGACCCCATCTCTCAGGTGTGACCAAGGACCTCACCCTCACACTTATCCCCAGAGGCTAACGCACTCCACCTCCTCACTCTGCTCCGCTCCTCACCTGGACCAGCAGCCTCACTGATGTGTCCTGTGGTTAAGGACTGAGATTTAGTGTTCCTGATGTTATGTCCCAGGTGTGTCTGTTGTTAATGGCTCAGGATATGGACATCTTCAGAAAATACCTCAACTGAGATGCAGCAGATTCTCTATGTTGGATTTTTCAGTTCTAGCTACCTGCAGATTCTTGAAAACTCTGAAATGTTTCATGAGTCTCCTTCTGTTTCCTTCTATTCTGTTACCCACCGTTCAGTCAGGATTGTGCAATGTCATTTTCAGTTGTTGATCTTAGATCCCTGATTCAACTAAGAATTCAAATTTGGCCACAGCAGGTACTACTGGTTTTGTTACAACCTTTAAAGCAATTCAAAATCGTCACCTACATATTCAAATCTATAAAACTTCAGAAAATATTAACATCACATGATGTTCACAAGACCGTGAACAAAATGAAATGCAGATTGACCAATCACAAAGAAACCCAGAGTGACAGGAAGATCCGGAGTCACAGCTGAGCCCTGCTTCCTGGTGCAGCAGGCACCCCAGGTTCACAGTGGAGGGAGCACTGAGGGGAGATGCGGGAGGACTATAGGCCAGGAGAGGACCAGAGTAAGATGAAATCCTGCTGTGGGGAACCTGAAACTCACCTGTTACCTGCAGACATCACCAGGATCTCAAAGGGGAAAATTTTAAATGACCACGCAAGGTTCTGCCAGGGGAAAGGGAAGTCTGATCACTGAGAAATAGACAAAGAGCTTGTTCCAGACAAAAGACACTCAGGGAAGGATATGAACTGAAAACTATCCTACGGGGATAAAAAGCATTCTCCTAATGACAACACCATCCATCCTTCATGAATCATGTGAAAATGTCAAAATAGTTCATGGGAGAAAGAAATTAAAGAAAATTCGCTGTCTACCAGTAAGCAGCAGATGAGTGGAAAATGAGTCAAAATTTTTCACTTTCATTGTGAAAGTCACAGGAAAAGCAAATCAAAGAGAGGACAGAATCCTACACTGTCATGCACCTCAGTGTGAAGGGAGCGGGTTAGAGCTGAATGAGGTGTAAGACCAGGTCCACCTAAGAGCAGGACTTAGTGAAGCCACAGACAGCAGAAGACAGTACAGCCCTGCTGCCTCTGCCTCAATCTCCTGCCAGACCGTGCTCAGGTCCCTGAGAAGGTCAAGCTCTGTGATTCTCTCCACTTGGAAATTCATATATGTTTATCTGAGGACTCAGAGATCATCTAGGATAATTTTAGAGAAAACTCCTGATTGTTTCCCAAAATCTGCAAATTTCTGCATAGCAATTCCTAAATAAATACAATTGTATCATTTATGACCCACTTAGTTTCTTCCACAGTACAAACTCACATTTTAGTTACAAATTTTCCATCACACATAATATTTCCTAAAAATTACCAGTATAATCACTAAGAAACACCAGGCATGGTACAGTTTATCTGCATGCATGTCCTAAACTGTACCCCACTAGAATCTGAGGAATGGAAACTCAAGGCTCACAGAGCTCCTGTGGGTTCATCTCTGCATGCATCCCTGACCTAAGTGGTAATCAGCAGCACTGCCACTCCTCTGTGGCATTGTGCCTTCACTTTCTTGACATAACTGTAGTGAAGAGCCTCATTTCTTCTCAAATTCATTTTACAAAATTCATCTTCAACTCTTAATTTTTACAATCCATATCTAATGCAGGTGAAGAAGCATCAGCGAAGCCGTCCCCACTTCCTAAGCAGGAAACCCCGCACCATGACTGTCCCTGGTTATCACCTCGCTCATCACACATATCCTCCAGGTATTTCACTCAGATTTTCCTCTTGCTCTTCATGTCAGTGTTTGTTAATATTTTGGTTCTTTCACACCCCAGAAGAACAACATGACACAGAACATGGGCAGTTAGCCATAGTAATAAAACCCACAAGTGTAACATGCACTTTCCTAAGCATAGTGACCAAATGCTGCCTGAACTTGAAAGGATTTAGGACAGCCTGGGACCACCTCAATGCCTCATAAGTATATGCATAACTAGGATAGTTTTCTCATCTCTCTGTAAGAATATGGATCATTCTTCTTAAAAATCCATTAGTGCCATGCAATTCAGAACAGAGATCACAATTTTGGATGCAGGAATAAATGTGACCTCACAGCAAGGAGACAGAGGTGTTCAGTAACAAAGTTCAAAAGCAGTGGCCACCCAGAAAGTGACAGACTCTCCTACTTCTGGGTGTCAGGGTTAAGTGCTCGCCTTGTTGGACTCAGAACAGCTCTACCCCTTGTCGAGATCCTACCCAGAGGCCCATGTGCAGCCTGCTGTTCTATTTGTCCTTACTCCCACTGACTCCACTGTTACCTGCATTCATGTTGCTCCTCATTATTAGAATTGAAGAGGGCCAGAAAAGGGTTTATGAAACCAAATTGTGTTATGTACATGTGCCAACTACCCATAAAAATGCATTCAGTATGTTCCACAAATATGTATTAATAAAAAATAAAAATTTCAAATAAAAATATAAGAATGGGCAACAGGCTGAAATATTCTGGATTCATGTCTCTGTTCAGGAAATGCTATGGATAAAAGAGCTTCAAGAACATGGATTCACATCTCTCAGTGAATTTAGAGGGCATCAGGCTGAAGTGCAGGGACCTGTCCCAGTCCCAGATGTGACTCATTAACACAGCAGAATATCTGCATTCTGTGGTCACAGACCAGGTTGCCATGGGCTTAATCTGTCTCCTAAGTAGACAAATAGCACTCATGGCAGTGATGATGACATTGGATACTTGTGTCTCCCTACTGAAGAGGTCACATAAAAAGTGACCCCTGCATCCAGCATTTGCTCCTCTTCACACTGGAGCTTAGAATGCACAGTCCCCATGCTCAGGGTCTCCCACTGAGGAGGGATGGAGCTGGGCTCTGCTCCCCATCATGACTCACTCAGGAATCCTCAGCCCCACCTTCCTGACTCAGAGACAGATTGATAAGGATGTCAGGTCCCAGAAGAATTCTTCAAGGAGATATGATTAATGGAACTGACAGATTCCAACTTTCATGCTAACCCCAGGTAATCTTAGAGTGTTTGCTGTAGAACTAAGTAACAAGGAATCATGGGGGTCTTTGCTGCATCATCCTGGAAAGCCTTTGAATGCACCAATAGTAAAGAAGAACTAGATCCCTCTGGTTCAGTGATAGTCCCCTGAAGACCAGTGCTATCCCAGTCAGAGCTGAAAGCCTTTCACCTGCAGTTTCTGTGCTCTGCTCTGAATTTCATACGCAGCATTTTCCTCAACCACGCAGGGAATGGACAGCTTCAGGTGTTCTCACAGCAATATACCTTGCTACGGGAAAAATGCATCAGTTAAAAACTAAGTTGTATCAACAAGCCTAGAAATTACACTACACATGTGTAAATATCTACTGGGAGGCAGAAAAAAAAGTGTAAGGAGTTTTGAGATGAAAACAATGTATCATCACATAAACCCATGAACATATATGTCTCTGAGTGTATTTTACATCCACAAAGATAAATACAATCAGATATTTGTCTAAAATTCTATAAAACATTTGTTTGTGAGACAAGTTTTGTCCATTTCAATGAGATGATAACACTGTGGTGCTGGCCTCGAAACCTTGGATTATGCCAGTTATCCCATGAGCAAATGGAGAATGCAAATTGATTTGAGCAAGAACCCTGAAATGGATGTGTAAATATGAACACAGAATGTGAATTGATGTTGTGTGCTATGTACATGTACCTATGCACATGTGCTGTATGCATCTCACAGTACTGTATCTCTGGCACCTGTGTGCTGGTTTTAATATTCCTGAAATCATCCTTCATCTGCAGACACAGCCAGCTCCCTGACCAACTCACTCACTACACGTCCTGTCCTGGAGTAAGAGTTTTGGTCCTTGAGCGATGGACTCCAGACAGAGACATCACTGAGTTCTTTGCAGGCTCATTCAGTGCTCTGCACCCAGAGGCAAAGACAAAACCTTGTACATCCTCTGTCTCCTACTGTCCTTCATATACAAAATGCAAGCCACATGCAAATACTTTAAGAGCTACTGGTAAGCTCATATTGCACATGGTTTTAATTTCTTTTATATTCTAATATTTAAGATGCTCTCAGAGATTTGTAAAGTTAGTCTTCAAGAACCTGCAAAGATGCTTGTTCCTTCTTTTTCACATGCTGGCTCCCATATTGGGTGTAGGAGGATGTGGAGATTCTGCCTCTGATCTCAAGACTCAGCCTATTCTCCTATTCTCCCATCTCAGTTGTTGCTGGAAGAGACCAGACCTGGTCCAATGAAGCCCTCTCAGTCCCTGTCTCTTGGCCTCACATTCTCTAGTTAGCACAGCTCTGGGACATTGCCCTTGGAACTGGTTCCTTAAGCCCCCAGGTATGAATGTGGCAGGATGGTAATATTAGAAGCACAACTTGTTGCTCATCCCTGGCAAGTCAGCTGTCTAAAGACACAGCCAAAATCCTATTCTCTGAGTAACTGTCCTCAGTATAGATGGAAAACACAATGGTACAGTATTGTGCAATGCATTTTCTGAGCGGATCTACGTGTAAGCCCTGGCAAAATGTACAGGGTGGTGGGGACCAACAGGGAGTGCTCAGGATCAGCAGCAGGGGCACAAGACCAAGAAGAGGGGGCTGCAGCAGACCAGGACTGGGTGCTCTGGACCAGTGGGGAAAGCTCTGGACCAGCACAGGGACTTGGGAATCTACAGGGAACCAGGAGTGACCCCATAGGTGGTGCAGAGAAGGAGGCTCCAGACTGAGGGCTTCACAAAGTTTAGTGTCTGAGTTTTCCCTCTGTCTTAGTTTCACATCCACTGCAGAGAGCTCACAGTGTGTGTGCCATCTCCAGATCAAAAATGAGGTCTCCAGAATGCAATGGATTTTGGTGTTGGCAGAATATATTTATAACCGTATTTTTTATCTCTTTCACATGAGCTTGTGTGAGGGGGCTGTAACAACTTTCATACACTGGAAAAGAGGCTGATAATCTTAGGAACTTAGATGCTTTGGAATGCACAGTTCCCATGATCATCATTCAAAAGTACTGTTATTTTTGCTCCCATGAGAAGGAACTGTCACAGCAATAAATATTTTAGTTTAGGAAAGAATAGCATAAAGGAAGTTACAGGAAGAGATCTTATGGAAAATGGGAGAATAATTTATGAGCACATAAATTACATATCTTGAGAATGGGCATACTTTGTCAGTATTTAACTAGTTTTATACTTCTGTCAAAAATGTATTTCAGTTATCAATCATTAATGTAATATATATGGAATAATTTAGAGCAGAAAGCTCTAGCGATCTCCCACATCTCTCTGCAGTGATAAATGATGTCAGATCATTGAACATAATTTTGAAAAAGATGTTGCTTGTGTATTCATTTATGATTATAACAGAATACGGAACAACATTGTCATATTCCCTTACTAGAAATAGTCATCTGACAATCATCATGAAGCATGACCACTCTGTTTTAGAATTGCTCAGCAAGCTGTTGAGTTCTATAGGAAGTATCATAGGACCTAATACACGGGATAATTTTATACCTGTGATGTCACATCTCATGGGCCATTAGGCTTCTCACTCTATGTATACATTTATGAGCATGGAAACTTACCAACTCCATTAATTATATAGTGGTAATAAGAAAAAGAGATGAGGTTACACATAGGAACAAACCATGCGTTCACAGTATTAGGGCTATTCAAAAGTACCTCCCAAAGCACTCTCATGTGCTTTGAACCCTTCTGTTTCTGAGGCTTCCACTATATAACTGGCCATATATACAGGAGGCCATGCAAATGGGGCCTCCCTGTGCTGATGAAAACCAGCACAGCCCTCAACCTGCTAACCCTGCAGAGGAGTCCTGCCCTGGATGTGCAGCTATTCCCACTCAGTAATCAGGACTGAGCAAACACGGCTCACCATGGAGTTGGCCTTCAGCTGGGTTTTCATTTTTGCTATTTTAAAAGGTGATTCGTGAAAAAAAGAGACATGAAGTGTGTGACATGAGTGGTATGCACAGTGAATGTGTGTGACAGTTTCCTGAGCAGGGTGTTTCTCTGTTTGCAGGTGTCCTGTGTGAGGAGCAGCTGGTGGAGTCCGGGGGAGGCTTAGTGCAGCCTGGTGGGTCCCTGAGACTCTCCTGCGTGGCCTCAGGATTCACCATCAGTGATTACATGTACTGGATCCGCCAGGCTTCAGGGAAGGGGCTGGAGTGGATCTCATACATCAATTATGATAGTAGTGATATAGAATACGTAGACTCCATGAAGGGCCTATTCACCATCTCCAGAGACAACTGTAAGAACACACTGTATCTGCAAATGAGCAGCCTGAGAACCGAGGACACCGCTATGTATTACTGTGCCAGACACACAGTGAGAAAATTTCCAAGCAAGCCCAGACATAAACCTCCCTGCAGAGGCCCTCATGACCAGCAGGGGACGATGTGGATCCACCAAACACAGGCTGGGGTGGGAGGTGGCAGGGAGCAGGTGCAGAGCAGGAAACTGGGGCTGAGGGCTTCCTGTTGGCCTCTGGGGTTTCCTGTCTGTCTGAACATCACATAACCAGAAAAGACACAAAATACGCTAGCTTCAGATGACTTACGAAGTATTCAAGATACAAGTACAGTTTTATATGCATATATATTTTTTCTCTTGATTCCCTTCATATGAATTTTCTTTTGAATGTCAAATGACTATTATCTGAAAATGAAATTGTTAGTTTACTCCTCATAAGGAGAGATTGTTTATTACAGGAGTAAATGTTTTAGACTAGAAAGTTAAATTATTCCTATCCCACTATAACAGGGTCTTAGACCATGCAGCCCTTTCCTCATGTTGGCCACCTCAGGAGACCTGGTCCCTAGGCTCAGCCCAGGAACATAAAGAGCTCTAGGCACTGGAGGAGGAAGAGGGGCAGCCAGACTGGACTGGAGAGTCTGACTGGGGGAAGGGAAAATTGAACACTGAGAAATGGACCAATAGCCTCTCCAGAAAGACACTGGCAGAAAGACATTTCCAGAAACTTATCCCACTTGTTGGAAATGAATTCCCATAATGATAACCAATCACCCATTCTTGAAGTATGGCCATAAGGAGTCAATGTAGCCTGCAGGAGAAATACATTAAAGGAAGTGCCCTACTGCCCAGAGAAGAGGAGAGTTCAAGCAAAAATGAGAGAAATATGTGGAAATTCCTTGTGAGACAGGATCAGAGAGATCGTACCATGAGAACGCGGAATATCCATAGTAAAGCACAGCTGTGTGGTGAGTGTGGATTACAGCTGATGGTGCTTCATGACCAGGCACATCTGCAGCAGAACTCACTTTAGTCCCAGAGAGCAGAGGAGACAGAGGAGAGGACAGGGGAGCCCTGTACAGCTTCCTCACCCACAACCTTCTTGACCCTGCTCAGGACCCAAAGGAACTCAGGCTCATTTCACTTTCTTTCTTTCCTTGGTGTCCTTAGAACAACATGTCTCCTACTGGGGCATCTGGGACATCAAGAGTCACACAGGTGGGACACAGGCATTGCTACAGGGGGAAGGCCGCACACCTGGGGAGACTCAGAGATGTCCAAACCTGAGTTGGGTCCTGAGGTCCGAAGAGGAAGGATCAGAATCTGAAGCCCATCAGGATGTCAATTCTGTCTTTCTTGGGGACAAGGTATCTGAAGAACCCAGAGGTCCCTCATGGAATTGAACCAGCTCACCAGATACCTGATTTTGGGATGAGTGTGTGATCAGACACCATATTACCAGCATCAGTGGGAATGCTGCTGTCTGCCCATTTGTCCTTCCTGGGAATCCATTATACAGGTGGAGCTTCAGAGAATCCTGAGTGGACCCACAGCCTCTGGACTCTGTCCTCTGCTGCATCCCACTGCAACCATTCCTAGTAGTATCTGTAGTACAGATCCCTGATTTCTAGGCATGGCATCTGCTGGAAGTACATCCCTGGGCTCAGATAGGGTGTGGAGATACACAGACTTCATCTTGTGCAGATATTCTGGAGGCTACACTGAAAGGACCCAGTTCCAAACTGCACAGTTAGGGTTGCACCGGGGTCTCCCCTGACCTCCTTAGGACTCATGAAGCTAGAACTGGATGACCTGGAGACCCTTCTATGAGACAGATCAAGGGAGCTGCAGCTGCAATGCCCTGACCTGGAAGCTCCCTTCGCCTGGAATCTTGATAATTTATGTAATCAGTGGCTGCAGCCATGGAGTCCACTTTCCCATGGTAGCAGGGACAAGTTCACACAGAGTATCCATCATGAGGTCCAAGCTTTGCCCATGTACATGAGTGTCCATGGCCTCTGACCCAGACCTGGATCTTACATCAGACTGATCCTGCTCCCAGAGTCTCTGTGCATGGTCCCTGTGGTTGTGTCCTTCACCACATGTGCCTCTGAGCAGGGAGACCTTCAGCGTGTGTCCTAATATCACTACCATGAACGGGCAGAGAGCCATGCAATGACTCATGTGCCAGGTGTGATGATTCTCTGGGCTGCCTGTCCTCAACACCTGCAGGTCCACGATGTTCCAAGGACAAAAGCCCTGCAGTGTAGACCCAACTGAACCCTTTATTTGCTTCCAATCTGTGCTCAGGATAAAGTGAGTCTGAGGCCCAGGGTTAGGGAGATTCCTGAGTGCAGGCGCAGGGCAAGGGCACAGGTGTCATCGTCACACTGCAGATATCATCTGTGCTGCAGCCTCAAGAAAAGGGTGATGGGTGGCATACTGAGCCACTCCTGTTACCCACAGCTGTCCCCTGGCTGGGGTCTCACAGAGGGACCTGGAAGACAGGCTGCTCCTTACCCAGAAAATCTAGACTCCCAGCCAGGGTTGCTGTCCAGCCTCTGCAGACCTCTGTCAGGGAAGCCTCTGCAGAGTCTCAACCTGTCTGTTCTGGTCTCCCTGCAGTTAGAAGAGCTAGAAATTGTCCTGCTCCAGGACAATTCTTACGTGTTTTCCAGAATTTAAAATATGTTTAAACATATATATATATATATATATATATATATATATATCCATTACAACAATATATATATATATGTATAATATATATATATATATATATATATATATATATATATATATATACTTGGTTTTATAACCCCCTTTCCTGCCTTCCCCAAATCTAATAATGAGGAGGTGGCCTGAATGCAGGTAACAGTAGAGTCAGTGGGAGTAAGGACAAATAGATCAGCAGGCTTCACATGGCCTTATGGGTAGGATCTGGAAAAGGGGAAGAACTGTTCTGAGTCCAACATATTGAGTGCAATACATATATAAATATATATATATATATATATATATATATATATATACATATATATATCCATTACAACAGTTTAGTAATGTACTTTTGTAAAACTATTAAAATATTTTTGTTTTTCTCTTTACATTTGAGCTCTTCAGAAATCAAAATGCATTTATTGCAAAATACTCAATTACATGTTGCATGATTCATCTTCCACCCTTGGTTTATACAATCAGTGAATAACAGAGGTGAGGAAGCATCAGGAGAGCCATCCCCACTTCCTAAGCACCACAGTCCCTGGTCATCACCTGAATCATCTCTCATATCCTCTAGGGATTTCACTCAGACATTACTGCTGTTCCTCATGTGTCAATAACTTAATGTTTTGGTTCTTCTCTCTTGAACTGTAAAATGGCATGGGACACAGGCAGTTGCTAACAATAAAACCCACAAGTGTGACATGCACTTTCCTAAGCATAGTGACCAAACACTTTCTGAACTTGCAATATTTTAGGACAGTTTGGGACCACCTCAGTGCCTCATATGTGTATGCATTACTATGATAGTTTTCTCGTCTTTCTGAGAGAATATGTAACATTCTTCCCACACATCCATCAGTGTCATGCAGTTAAGAATGAGATCAGAATTCTGGGTGCAAGGAGGTATCCAGTATCAAAGGTCAAAACCAGTGACCACCCACAAAGTAAGGCACTCAACTACTTCTGGGTGTCAGGTTCAGTGTTCTCAGAAAAGTGGACTCAGAAAAGTTCTTCCCCTTTTCCAGATCCTACCCATAAGGCCATGTGAAGCCTGCTGATCTATTTGTCCTTACTCCCACTGACTCTACTGTTACCTGCATTCAGGCCACCTCCTCATTATTAGATTTGGGGAAGGCAGGAAAGGGGGTTATAAAACCAAGTTGTGTTATGTACATATGGTAACTACCCATAATAAATGCAGTCAATATATTATGCAAATATGTACTAATAAAACTAAAAATCTAAAATAAAAATAAGAATGGGAAGCAGGATGAGATGTGCTAGATTCATGTCTCTGTCTATGAAACAAAATGGACAAAAGAGTTACAAGAACATGGATTCACATCTCTCAGTGAATTCAGAGGGCACCAGGCTGAAGTGAAGGGACCTGTCCCAGTCACAGATGTGACTCATTAACATAGCAGACTATCTGCATTGTGTGGTCAAGGATGAGGGTTCCCATGGGCTTAATCTGTCTCCAAAGTAGACACACAACACTCATGGAAGTTGAGATGATATTGGATGCTGTGTCTCCCTGCCAAAGAGGTCACATCCAGAGTGACCCCTGCATCCAGTATTCGCTCCTCTTCACACTGGAGGTCAGAATGCACAGCTCCCATGCTCAGGATCTCCCAGTGAGGAGGGATGGAGTTGGGCTCTGCTTTCCACCATGATTCACTCAAGAATCCTCAACCCCATTTTGCTGACTCAGACTTGAACTGATAAGGATGTTGGGTCACTGAAGAATTCTTCAAGAAGATCCAATTACTGCCCAAGTAGATTGCATCTTCATGATACCTTAAATAATGTGTAAAGAATTTGCTGTGGAACTCAGTAGCAAGGAATCATGTGGGTTCTTGCTGTATCTTACTGGAAAGTCTTTCAGTGCACCAGTAGTAAATTAGAACTGCACCCTTCTAGTTGAGTGAGAGTCCCCTGAAGAACAGTGCCATCCCCATCACAGCTGGAGACCTTTCATCTGCAGGCTCTGTGCTCTGCTCTGAGTTTCATGTGCAGCATTGTTCCCCACTACTCAGAGAGAGCACGGCTCCATGTGTCCTCAGGGCAATGCACCTTGCTACAGAAAAAATGAATCAGTAAAAAACTAAGTTGTATTAACAAGGCCAGAAATTATGCTATACACATGTAAACATTTACCATGAGGTAGAAAAAAAGCGCAAGTAACATTGAGGTTAAAAAGCATATATCTTCATATAAACCCATGAACATTCATATCTATGATTGCATTTCACATGCACAAAGATGAATATAGTCAGATGAGTGTCTGAAAGACTACAAAACTTACGACAATTTTGTTGTGAGACAATTTTTGCCCATTTCAGTGAGGTGCAGCATTGCACTGCTGGCTTCAAAACTTTGCATTATACCAATTATAAAATGAGAAAATAGAGTGTGGAGAATGGAAATTGATTTGATCTGGGACTCTGAAATGGATGTGTATATATGCCCATGGAATGTGAATTGTTCTGTGCTATTCACAAGAATCTATGCACATGTGCTGTGTGTACCTAACAGTCCCATAACCCTGGCACCTGTGTCCTGGTTTTCATACTCATAAAGCTCTCTTTCATCTGCAATGTCATGCAGCTCCCTGACCACCTTTTCCACTGCATTTCCTGTCCTGGGCTAGGAGGTTCTGGTTTTGAGTAATGGACTCCAGGGGCACCATTTAGTTCTTAGAGGGCTTAGTCAATGTCCTCCACTCAGGCAAATCCAAAAATTTGTACTTCCTATTTCTCCTTCTGACCTTCAAACAAAAGAGCACACCCCGGGAGAGTTTCCAAAGATGGCGGACCTGTAGGTAGCAGAATATGGATCCTCTCTGAGAGAGACAGCTCAAATGCCAGAATAGAATACTCTGGAGAGATGCAAACAGAGAGAGATGGACTCTTTCAACCCAGGAAGAAACTAAAGTGAAAAAACTGCTTGAATATGAGGTCCTGGTGCTCCCACTAGAGAAGCTAAGATCAGCAAGTACAGTGCCGAGCTGCCTGAATTCCTGCCAGAGACCAACCTGATGACCGAACGGTGCCGACGTGACTGGCTTGAGCAGCCCAAGTGTGGTGCTACACAGCCCTGCCTGAGGCTCACCAGGAACCAGCCCTGCACATGACCCACCCAGGGGCACAGTGAATTCGCTGCAGCCACACTGAGGTCAGAGGTTGGGGAGCCCAGTAATACTTGGGGACCAGCATCAACATGTGGTGAGTGATGGGAATAAGACTCTCCCACAGGAAAGGGGCAACCAACTGGGTGACATGTTGGATTTGGGCAGGACAGCCCTAACTCCATTAGGAAGTGGCTTCAGTTGGTTGCTTCCCTTGCTGAGCAGATTGGTGGGATCTGCTTGGATGGGGCTGCACCCCTGGCCGGGATCCAGTGGGTCACTACAAAATAATTCCCTGAGCACAGCGCACACTGACACAGTGAAGGCCTGCAAAGGTTGACTGCCC
Source organism: Dolichotis patagonum (assembly GCA_004027295.1). Lineage (NCBI taxonomy): Eukaryota > Metazoa > Chordata > Mammalia > Rodentia > Caviidae > Dolichotis > Dolichotis patagonum. The sequence goes on from PVJX010030899.1 coordinate 17,876, forward strand.
CAGAGGGGAGAAGCCAGCACACACTGCCCGTGCTTGAACTTTAATCTCTGATAGCTGACTGAAGAGGGCAGAAGCTCCTAGCCTGTGCACTCTAGAGGAACATTAACCAACAAAAAAAGGGGCTGGGAATCACACTATACACTTGTATAGAAGGAACCAAAAACATGAGGAGAGAGAGAAATAAGAAAACCCCCCAGCCCCCAACCCTGGGAGTATTGATCCAAGAGAGGTAAATACAAAAGAGATTGAGGGCAGCAAACATGCAACATCAAACACAGCATCAGCGGACATAAAGAGATGCCTTCGGGACCTCGTAAAGAAGATCAAAACTGAAATATTAATCCAAATTAAAAAGGAAGTCTCCCAGAGAGAAGCATCACGGCCTGTCTCTTTGGGACCCGAAACTCTGGGACCCACAGAGTGGCCTGGGCTGTTTGAATTGAAAGTCTGCGCAGACCTGCATCTCAGCATGACTGTTTGGGACTGGTAGGCCACCCTTCATCCACAGGGAACTGCCCGGAGACTGGCATCTGGGCCAGGTCTGTTTGGACCTGCAGCCCCGCCCTTCACCCCCAGGAAGTCTCCCAGAGAACAGCATCACGGCCTGTCTCTTTGGGACCCGAACCTCTCAGACCCGCAGAGTGGCCCAGGCTGTTTGGATTGGGGATATTGTGGAGACTGGCATCTTGGCCAGGTCTCTTTGGGACCAGTAACTTTGCAGAAACCAGCATTTTGGCCTGACTCTTTGGGACCTGTAGGCCCACCCTTCACTCACAGGGAACCTCCTGGAGACCTTCCTGGGACAAAGCACGGTGGCCTGGCCTGCCTGAGATTCTACAGGCTCCAGGCTGACCACACCCAGCATTCACCTTACGAATTAGGGAGCCAGTAGCCCACAGTGGGGAGTTAGGACCCTGTGAGGAAGTCAAGAGCCTGTGGGGGAGCCACTGCCCCTCCAGGAACTGAGGGTGTAAGAGGTAATTCAACACACATGCAGAGAAAGCTTTGGAACACCAAAGTCAGGAAATATAGAAAAATGACAAAAGGAAAGACCAAAAGGCAGGCTCAAAGCCCTAGCCCTCCCCAAGAAAGCTTAGAAGCCATGTACATAGAAGAAAAAAGAAGCCATACACCTGAAATGTCTGAAATGATATCAAATGAAATAAATAGGCAAATAGGGAAAGCTATGGAGAAATTCAAATCAGAAATACTTGCCCAGGTAAAAGAAGAATTGATAAAAATAGTGAACGCATCTAGTGAAAACACAGCTAAAAAATTAGAGGAACAAAGCAAACATATAGAATCCCTGAAAGAACAATATAAGAAACAAACAGAATGCATAAAGCAGATTCAAAGAGATATACAGGAAATCAAAAATTCGATTGAAAGCTGTAAAAACCACCTCAATGAAAGTGAAGATAGAATTTCAGACCTCAAAGATAAGATTGCACCCAGTGAGCAGGACAGGAAAGATCTTTTAAAAATAACAAAGAATCAGGAAATAACAATTCAGTACCTGCAAGATGATGCAAAGAAAAATAACATAAGATTAATAGGGATAAATGAAAAAGAAGGGGACAGCCCAAATAATATCAAGAGGGTATTTACAGAAGTAATAGCTGAAAACTTCCCAAACATGAGAGGAGAAACAGACATCTGGATAAGTGAAGCATATAGAACTCCAAACAGCCATAACCAAAATAAAACTACACCCAGACACATAGTAATCACCATCCCAGAAATCCAACATAAGAATAGAATACTAAAAACTGTTAGAGAGCAAAGACAGATCACCTATAAAGGAAAACCTATCAGAATCACAGCAGACTTCTCAACACAAACAATGAAATCAAGAAGAACATGCAGTGAAGTATGTCAGTTCCTAGAGGAAAACCACTTCCAACCTAGAATGATGTACCCTGCAAAACTGTCCTTCAAAATGAATGGAGAAATAAGACACTTCCATGACAAAGAACAGCTGAAGAACTTCATGAACACCAAACCAACCCTAAAAAAAATACTGAAAGACATTCTGGATATACATGGGATAAAACCATGAAGCAAGGCAGACAATTAAACAGAATGAAAAGCTAACAATACAACAGCAAAAAGATAACATGTCAACAATAAATCAATATATAACAGTTACAACCATTACTGTAAATGGTCTCAACTCACCAAACAAAAGAAACAGACTGGCAGAATGGATCAAGAAACAACATCCACCCACATGCTATCTACAAGAAACCCATCTAACCCAAAAGGACACTCATAGACTGAAAGTCAAAGGACGCAAAACAATACTTCATGCAACAGGAAACAAAAAAAAAAACCAGGAGTAGCCATCCTGTTTGCAGACAATGTGAATTTCAAGCCAAGAATGATCGAAAGAGATAAACAAGGTCACTACGTACTAGTTAGGGGAAAACTTCAAGAGGAAGAGATAACATTCTTAAATATATATGCACCAAATTCCAGAGCACCAAGCTATATAAAGCAAATACTAACAGAAATGAAAAATCAAATAAGCAATAATACAATTATAACAGGAGACTTTAACACACCATTGACCCAAAGGGACACATCAACTAGACAGAAAATCAGCAAAGACATAACAGAACTGAATCACACCTCTGAACAAATGGACTTGATAGATGTATACAGAGTGTTCCATCCAACAACATCAGAATACACATTCTTCTCAGCAGTACATGGGACATTCTCTAAAATAGACCATATAGTAGCCCACAGAACATATTTAACTAAATGCAAAAGAATTGAAATTATCCCATGCATGTTACCGGATCATACTGCTGTGAAACTAGAAATTAATGATAAAAGAAATTACAAAAAACCTACAAACACATGGAAACTGAATAATACACTCCTGAGCTATCAGAGGGTCACAGAGGAAATTAAAGAAGAAATTAAACAATATTTACAAGTAAATGAAAATACAGACACAACTTACCAGATTTTGTGGGATGCAATGAAAGCAGTCCTCAGAGGAAAATTTATTGCATTGAGTTCCCACATCAGGAAGACAAAACGAACACAAATAAACAACCTGATGCTACAACTCAAACATCTAGAAAAAGAAGAGCAAGTCAAGCCAATAGCCAAAAGAAGGGAGGAAATTATAAAGATTAGAGCAGAAATTAATACAATAGAGACTAAGAAAGCAGTACAAAGGATCAATGAATCAAAGAGTTGGTTCTTTGAAAGAATAAATAAAATTGATAAGCCCCTGGCCAACCTTATTAAAAAAAGGAAAGAAAAAGCTCAAATTCATTCAATAAGAAATGAAAAAGTTGAAATTACTACAGACTCAGTGGAAATACAGAAGATCATCAACACCTACTTTGCAAACCTCTACTCTCATAGGTTCGATAACACTGAAGAAATAGACAAATTCCTAAATACATATGAACTACCAAAGCTGGATCAGGAAGATGTAAAACTGCTGAATAACCCAATTTCTATTACTGAAATTGAAAATGTAATTAAATCCTGGCCTACAAAGAAGAGTCCAGGCCCAGATGGATTCACTGCAGAATTCTACAAGAAATACAAAGAAGACTTAACTCCAACACTCCTGATACTCTTCAATGAAATAGAAAGGGAAGCAATTCTGCCTAAATCATTCCTGGAAGCAAATATCACTCTAGTACCAAAACCAGAGAAAGACTCAACTAAAAAAGAGAACTATAGGCCAATCTCCCTGATGAACATAGATGCAAAAATTCTCAATAAAATATTGGCAAACAGGATGCAGCAAATCATCA